>JAOTOL010001572.1:957500-1007500 GCA_034440575.1 Imbricaverruca yamaguchii
TTGCGGCTGTGTGCTGCTTTTTTGATGACGCACCGCGATGCCGCTAGGTTAGGATAATCGATTTCTCGACGGGGTGCAACATAACGACTTTGCTTAAACTTCACCAGACAATATTTAAATTGCACTTCCTGTAGTTTTGTGCAGTTATGTTTCCAATTCCTCTTTTAGGGCCACATCAGCGCATCGGTTTTAAATTGGTCAGTTATTTGCAAACCACGTTGTATTTCGTATATAATATGAGATATGATGTAATAAGTGGAAACAGACTAATGTTCCGTGTTCATTTTCTTCCTCACCAGCTGACCCTGTTTAGGATCAATGCGTCTGCTGTATGTCAACTGTGCTACTTGACAAGTGCAAATAGTTTTATGTACGATCCTTCGACATAATTCAGCCGGATTTTCCCGTACATTTTCAGTATTAAGGATGCCGTCCTTTTTCAAAGGCGAAAAAAGTTGTATTTTCGTCATTTCCACGACTTACATTGACAGCTTCGCCCAAAATATACTGTGTTCGCATGTGTGCTCAATTCAGACCGTATTTTCTTGCCTACCATTAGCAGAGCTGAACTACTTGGTTACTGGTATGCCTTGTCCACTACATTAGCCTCAAATTGCTAAGCCCTGCTCTTGCATTTTAGGATATATACGGTGTGACAGTTACCGACGGAAGCTTGATTTTTCCACGTAATTGTGTGGACACGTCGAATCACTGTTCTTGTCCAGGTTTCATCATGCATGCGCACAATACGTAGCTACTTAAGCATATCTTGATAATCACTAATGGGTTGGACGTTGAGTAGTGCCGAGCTGGGTGCAGTGCTAAATACTCGGTAGCAGAAGCCAAAGTGTTCGCAGCTGGGCAGCAGAGGCCAAAGCGCTCGCAGGTGGGCAGCAGAGGCTAAAGTGTTCGCAAAGCTGGCAGCAGAGGCCAAGGCGCTCGCAGGTGGCCAGCAGAAGCTAAAGTGTTCACGCCTCAGCAGCGCAGAGTCGGCAGTGTTCACGCCTCAGCAGCGCAGAGTCGGCGGTATTCACGGCTCAGCAGCAGTGTTCACGCCTCAGTAGCGCAGAGTCGGCAGTATTCACGCCTCAGCAGCGCAGAGTCGGCAGTGTTCACGCCTCAGTAGCGCAGAGTCGGCGGTATTCACGGCTCAGCAGCAGTGTTCACGCCTCAGCAGCACGGAGGATGTCGGCGGCGCCAAGGTGTGGCGCTCACACTCCAGGGCGTCAGCGGCGGACGTAGTAGCGGAATGACAGCTGATGGGATCGCACGCTCAGTCATCGGTGCAATCCCACCCGAGCGGACGTTGCCGCGCCACTGCGGACCGCTCCTCCGACTCCTGCATCTACTGCTCGTGATGGAGTCGTGAGTCCAGTCTCCACCGCCTCCGACTCCTGCTCCTACTGCACCAGCCAAGGCGCGTCGTGAGTCCAGTCTCCACCGCTCCTCACCTTGCTATGCACCGACGGCGTGTCTGTCCGTCAATGTATTTATGGTTCGGGATCTTGATTTTTAGAGGAACATTTTAGGCTATGATATGGAGATACAGCGAATTTGTTTGTGATCAGAAACTCATTTTATTTTGTAGTGGTTTCTGCCATTTTTATTCAGCAACGAGGTTGCAATATTGCTAATAACCATATTAATGTTCCGATATGAAAATGAGAATATAATTTTCCACGGGGTATGCTGTTTCGATGCAAAACTCGACCAGACTACTTTTCCAGCCTTGATCCATCACGCCTCCAGCCCTACCACAACTGCCTCGCTGCCAAAAATGATCCCTTCACAACAAATTCAGTCCCAGCCGCAGCAACACCCTAGGCACCCCCACACACACACCACCACCCCAAAAAAAAACCCACCCCCCCCCCCCCCTCCCTCCCCCCCCCCCCCCCCTCCCTCCACACACCAAAATAACAAAAACCAAAAAAACACCAAACCCCCCCCCCCCCCCCCCCCCCCCCCCTCTCTCAACCCAACCAAACCCACATCAAAAACAAAAAAAAACAAAACACCCCCCCCCCCCTCCCCCCCCCCCCCTCACCCAAAATAAAAAAAACAAACCCATCAAAACCCCCCCACAAACCCACCCCCCCCCCCCCCCCCCCCTTCACACTCACTAAAACCACAACCAAACCAAACCCCCCCACACACAAACACCACCCTCCCCCCACGTTCCCCCACAACCATCCCTCCTAATTAACCCAAAAAAAAAAAAAAAAATCTTAAGTCACACGGTGTTCAGTCGTTTGAGCTGCCTGAACTCTTATGGCAGTACAACCAGTTATCTCATGCGCAGACTGTAGATGGCCATGCTATGTGGAGTCTGTAGCGAAGGTGGAGGAAAGTTGGCGGGCGTCAGTATCCAAGAGACTCGTGCAGGATAAGTGTATCGCATGGCAACAAAGCGGAACGGTTAGTGTGCTGAGATCATATGCATGATGTAACGTGCGCGGTCTTCCTGCTCGCGCTAACGGTGCGGGTTCGGGCGCGATTGGCCACTTATGACATCGTTACGTCATTGGACATCGTGACGTCATTGGTCAGCGTATTTGCCACCCACTCGGAAATGCATAAACTGGTGTAATGTGTAATGGACAACTTGTAGAACGTGTCCAGCACGATGCGTGTGTCTTTTCTAGTTTTTCCACAGTTATGGAATATGGGAGGGGGTGCTGAAAAGTTTCTGGTCCTTGGAGGAAGACAATGCAAGAGGGACTATTGATTATGGTTATGTTCAACCTACTCCGCTCTCAGATTTACACACGTATTGCAGCGGTTCGTTCAGTTTTTTTAAGCTCGACAAGAAAAACTCGGAGGATTGAGCCTCCAACTACGCCTCCGTAGCATTTTGGGAGTTTTGGGCATTTTGGCACCCACTTCGCGGACAGCTTTCTCATGTCCAGAATGTTGCGGATGATGTGGCCAACTCTTTCGCGGGAAATCTCCAGATTTCCCGACTTTAGCCGAAATCAGCTATGACTTTAGCTGAAATCCGGCGGTCCTCGAGAATCATGACGTGCACAGCGTCTGCTTTGTCCTTCGTGATCGCTGAAATTGGTCTTCTCGACCGGGGTTCATCCATGACCTCGAAATGACCAGTCCGGAACCTTGACACCCACGTCTTCACTGTGGAATATGACGGGCAGTCATCATTCAATACTCGTTTCATCTCGCCGTGGATTTCCGCTCCTCCGTTTCCCTTGCAGGAAAAGGAACTTCACGACCGTCCGACCTTCAGTGTTACCAAATTGCGCTATAGGAGCTGCCATCACGTGCTACACCTGCAAAAAAGGAAAGTACCATCACACCATCATGATTTTGTGCATACCATCATGTTTTTGTGTATCGTCCCACTAAATGGTTGTCCTACCTAACCTGCAAAGGTAGTAGCCTCACCCTTTTGCGATACCCTTCAAGCCAGAAACTTCATCAGCCCCTCGTATTCTACACGGACAACAGCGTCATCACTTTCGAGTATCTGATGGAGTCCAGCCCCGGAGGCGCAGGAACGGCTCCTAAGTAAGAGCGTGGCCCTCTCCTATCCCAGTCCGCAACCTGGTGACCGAAAGCAAGTCCTCGAATTTCGGTCACTTCCGTATACTAGTATACTCTCTATAGTATACTCAGGAGGGCTAACGTTATTGCATCCTTTCTTTTTACGAGTTGAGATTTCCGTTCAGCTGCTCGAAAGCGCACAAGCCGTTTGACGATCATAGATGAAGATGGGTTATTCGCTTTCGTCAACTATCACGAGAGACGCTGAGATGAGTTGCCAGCGTATATCTTACTGCTGATCTTTCTACTCAACTCATGAATATTTGGTCTTGAGTAAGGTATCTTTCTCAAGTTTCTAGGTTTTCCAGGTGACGTGGTGCAGCCCCACAAAACAATCACAAGTGGCGAGAAGTACACTCACCCCCCACCCCCCAAATAAAAGCAATCACAAGTGGCGAGCGGTATACTCACGCCGTGCAGACACCGAGACACTCAAAGTGTGCATCAGCTTCTCAAATGCCGGCAGCAGGAACAGCTTCTCAAATGCCGGCAGCAGGAACAGCATCTCAAATGTCGGCAGCAGGAACAGCATCTCAAATGTCGGCAGCAGGAATAGCATCTCAAATGCCGGCAGCAGGAACAGCATCTCAAATGCCGGCAGCAGGAACAGCATCTCAAATGGCGGCAGCAGGAACAGCATCTCAAATGGCGGCAGCAGGAACAGCATCTAAATGTCGGCAGCAGGAATAGCAATCAAATGGCGCGGCAGGAACAGCATCTCAAATGTCGGCAGCAGGAACAGCATCTCAAATGGTGGCGGCAGGAACAGCATCTCAAATGCGGCAGCAGGAACAGCATATCAATGTCGGCAGGAATAGCATCTCAAATCGAGCAGGAAAGTCAAATGCCGGCAGCAGGAACAGCATCTCAAATGCGCGGCAGGAACAGCATCTCAAATGTCGGCAGCAGGAACAGCATCTCAAATGTCGGCAGCAGGAATAGCATATCAAATGTCGGCAACAGGAATAGCAACAAATGGGAGGAACAGCATCTCAAATGCGGCAGCAGGAATAGCATCTCAAATGCGGCAGCAGGAACAGCATCTCAAATGTCGGCAGCAGGAACAGCATATCAAATGTCGGCAGCAGGAACAGCATCTCAAATGTCGGCAGCAGGAACAGCAGACAATTCAAATAGCAGGAACAGCATCTCAAATGTCGGCAGCAGGAACAGCATCTCAAATGGCGGCAGCAGGAATAGCATCTCAAATGGCGGCAGCAGGAACAGCATCTCAAATGTCGGCAGCAGGAACAGCATCTCAAATGTCGGCAGCAGGAACAGCATCTCAAATGTCGGCAGCAGGATCTCAAATGCGGACAGCATCTCAAATGTCGGCAGCAGGAATAGCATCTCAAATGCGGCAGCAGGAACAGATCTCAAATGCGGGCAGCAGGAACACTTCAAATGCCGGCAGCAGGAACAGCATCAGGTTCAAATGCCGGCAGCAGGAACAGCATCTCAAATGTCGGCAGCAGGAACAGCATCTCAAATGCCGGCAGCAGGAACAGCATCTCAAATGGCGGCAGCAGGAACAACAACGGCCAGGCGGCTCTTGCTGCTTGAAGCCATCACACATCGGGCCAAATCGCCTTGAAAATTCCTTTTAATTCGAAGTGCCTGCTGAATGGGACAATGCGGTGTTTTCTGGGGTTCTTTCACTTGCACTAAGTCCGATTCTTTGGTCCATTTTGGTGTACAGAGCACTGGTAGTCCGTGAAGTGTGGGCTAATTGGTGTTGTTCGTGAATTGGTATACGGTATGCCAATTACCCGTACGCCAATAGTCGGTGGCTAGATGTCGGATCTGGCAGCTACGGATCGGGGCCACGGATAGGATATCACTGGACTTGTCAAGGCTTGGCTGATACATTGATCACCAACATGTCTATTGTGGTAATATATTATGTTAACAATATCAATATTATGTTCAAATTTGGCAAACAATTCGCACAAGGCCGCGTCTATGCTGCGCATACATGGTGCAACGCCATTCAGGCTACCCAGCAAGTCAACAATAACGTGCACGAGTGCATACAGGTATGCATGTGAGGATACAAATCACACATGATCTACTTATCTACTGAGCCGCGTTCCACGCCACTGATCCCACCCAGCGCACTGATGCCACGGTTAACTTCCATTATCTGGCGTGGGTGCGACTTAGTCCTCGTCATTAGAGTCAGAGTCGACAGGGCTCTCGGCTGAGTACGAGTGGGACATGCACCATTGGACGCCAATGGACGGCATAGAAATAATTTACCAAAAAAAAAACCCTGTGTGGCCATCTCCGATGCCGAATCAACCTCACTCAGACTCGAAATATTGCATTGTTCTGGTCGTGATGACTTGTTTCCATTTCTGCTGTGTCATCCCTGATGCACGTATTATGCAACGGATTGCATTTTTTCGTGTCGCAACAAACCGAACAACGTGACCCGTTTCCGTCGTTCCGCGGCATCGTCGCGCTGTGTGAAGTCATTCAGGATCTGCTCTGCCCGCTTTGATGGACGTGGCATGGCACAATGGCCGGGTCGGCCGGAGCCGACAGATGCGACGGCGCGATAGCACGATGATCCGGACCGAAATTCCGCGCGCCAACTTTCCCCCCCCCCCCGGCCGGGCCCGCTGAGCCGCCGGATCGGCTATGCAAACCCACCGGCGGCGGCGGCGGCGGCCCTGCAGAGCCAGCCGGGTCGGGCGGCGCTCGCAAAAGCGCGCGGGTCCGGCCGAGCCGCGACCGGCCGACAGGTCGGCGCGCGGTAGCCTCTGCCGCGGCGGTGGCGTGTCCCCGGAGCTGCCGGCGGTAGCCTCTGCCGAGGCAGTGGCGCGACACGACCCCGCCGCAACGTGACGCCCGAGCGGCCGGCGGCAGCCTCTGCCGAGGCAGTGGCGTGACACGACCTCGCCGCACCGTGACGCCCGAGCGGCCGGCCCTGCGGCGTCCCGACAGGCCGCGCCGCGCCGGCGGGGACTCGGCGGCCGTCGCGGCGTGGGTGCCGCGCCGGCCGCGACCCAGGGCGCCGCGCGCCCGGCTAACGGACGCCGGGCGTGTCCTCCGCAACTGGTAGCGCCCTAATGAGCCTAATCGGCGCTCGCGCGCGCGCGCGCGCGCGCGGCGAGTTTGCGCGCCGCTGAGCTGCGGCGACGGCGGCGGGAGCGCGCTAAGGAGCTGCCGCGGCGCTGAGCGCTCTCGCTAAGGCGCTTACGGGGCCGCGCTGGCCGGCGGCACGTCACCCCCCCACACACACACACGTCGCGGCGCAGACGGCCGTGCTGCAACGCGACGTGACGCCGACCCGCCGGCCGGCCGTCACGGCAGTTGCCGGGGTGGCCGTCTCAAGAGCTGCGGGATGGCCTGGTGGCGGCGGCCGCCTCCGCCAGTGAACGGGCGGGAGCTGACTGTCACAGACAGCGGCCAGAAATCGTTGTCGGTAGCAGCACACTGAACCTCTTTAGAAACAGCATGGGTAATCATAAGAATAGAGGGCTTGCTTTTCAGCATTCCAGGGAGGGTTCATTAACGGATTTGGTGGGCAACTGGTTGAGTGTCCGGAGTGCAACCAAGAAGGACCCTTGTGACTCATAGTTGCACTGATCTTTTATGTCTTCATGTCTTTATGTCTTTGCAAGAGATGGCCTGGTGGCGTTGGCCGCCTACATCGATGGACGGGCGGGAGCTGACTGTCACGAGAGATGGCCTGGTGGCGGTGGTCGCTCCTGCCCGATGCAATTTCGGTCATGTCACGTCGATATCACGCAGTTGGCCTGTCACGGACAGGATGTAAACCACGCAGTTGACCTGCGTGGTTCAAGCCGTGACAGTGGGCCCATGCAGCACCCGTCACACAACACGCCCGTGTTGCATTTTACAGACGTGGGACGTCCGTCGGACGTCAGTACAACGTCGAGTATCCGTTTTCGACGGGGCGATGCGCAGCGGCGACTTCAGACCGACAATTCACGTCCGTCGGTTGGTTATTTGGGTTTTATGGCGCATCGACCGGTTTGTCATTTAGCGCTCGTAATTCCCATCCGTCCAAAACTGGCATTTATCTCAACTTTCCGTGAAGCTTCAAATAGGCGCGAAACGACCAATGCAGTTGACGCGCCCTGCAGCTCAAATCCACCACCGCCACCATCGGTGAAGCCTCCACGGGCGCAACAGAGCAGCGCTGCGCCACAAGCGCGCCTCCGTCGTCCGTCGAGAACGTCGCCGGACGAAGTGCCCGCGACCATCGACTCCTCACGTTCCGTCTTGAGACCGGATGTCGGCCCGTCACCGGATGTCGGCCGGCCATGAAACCTCGGACGCGCGCGGGGTGCAACGGGCGCACGTTCGTGTCGGCTTCCACTCCAATCCAGTTTGCCCGGGTCAGAGGATTCCCAACAGTTCCGTGGGCCGGCTATTGGCGGCAGCTCTGCTGGGTTGCATCACACCTGAGATCACGGCGGCTGAGAGGCATGCCGGATGTGGTGATGTGATGCGAGCCTGTGCGTGCGATGAAACGTCGTCACGCGGATGTCTGCGGTGATATTCCATAGACGGTGTAGCCATGTGCACCGTCGAAAATCTTGTAAGGTTATCACCTGACATCATGGACATGATAGGTGATACGATCATCTTATCACCTCATCACCTTATGATTATCGTTAGGTGATAAGATCACCTTATCACCTTACGATAATCATAGATAGGCAGGATGAAGCGTCACTGAGATCGCTGAAACTATCCAGCAGTGGAGGCTGTACAGGCTGGAAGGTTGGAAGGCTGGAAGGCTTGATTAGGTGAAGGTTGCTTTCACCTCTGTGCTTGTATAGGCTCAATGGTTAAGGGTGGAATGGTTGTTATGCAGAATGGGGGCTCGGGGTCTCTCAAGATGACCGAATGTTCATCCTTCTCTTGGAAGTATTCAGACAGTCCGCGCGCCGAACAATATTTATATTATGTTGATTCGAAAATATAATTTGATTTGGTGTGCAATAGCTGCTTCTTGTTTTGAAATCAGATAAGCGCTAGTTCCCGTTAACATAGCCAGCAACATCGGAATTCCATGCATCCTGGTCTTGAGAAAATAAATCCGGGTATGCTCGGCACAAGACGTGATTAGTATCTTGGGACTTCCATCTATCTCACGAAGACACTGGACTAATCCAGTGATCCGCCACGGCAAGGTCGATGAGGGATATTGGGGATTTTATGTTCGTTCTTGCCATGCAAAGCAGACAGGCATTATACTAAGTGTCACAAATAGTCGGGATATATTTCCACATCACCACTGATTGCCGCAGCCCATGATGGGTCGATTTTCACTTGGGATTGCACAGAAGGGGTCTTTATTTGTAAACTTATGATACACTGGGATTGCCCAGAGGTCAGCCGTTGCCGAGGATCCAAACATTATTGAGGAAGAATTCTGTTCTCCAATTAAAATGTAACAAAAACGGATATACTGCGTATGAGCTCGTTAGACATGCCTTTCTTCTCATGTCGTTGAAATGAACCGCTGAAGGCATGACGCACAATAGCCAGGGAATACAACTATTGCATGTGGGTCAGCTTTCAGGCTTTTTGTGACATTCCAACATTGGTAAGCTAACGACTAACCGACTAGATTACATCTCAAAACACCAACATATTGCACATGCTTGCCAACTCCTGGCCCTAGACGTGGGAGACATACGAGCGAGGGTGAAATCCGAGCGGGTTTACTCCCGTTTACTCATGACAAAAATTATTCTGGACATCCCGGCCCAGCCCAACCGTTGCATCTTCGAAACTGTAATAGTTTTTTTTCTGTTCAAGCGTATATATTATATTCGTATTTGTATATTATTTAATTATATATTGTATATATTAAAGCGTATATATTGTATATATTAAAGCGTATATATTGTATTTATTAAAGCATATATATTGTATATATTAAAGCATATATATTGTATATATTAAAGCGTATATATTGTATATATTAAAGCATATATATTGTATATATTAAAGCGTATATATTGTATATATTAAAGCGTATATACTATATACATATATTTGTATTCGTTCTGAATTAGAACTGGTCTTCCAATTTGGATTCTAACAGCTTGTACATGCCATAACAGCATTTTCGTCAGCGCATTTCTTCTTCAAAGAGGAGGTTCCACTGCGGTCTTGGTCGGTGCCAGTCCAGTCGGCACGGGCCGAGGGTCGGACAGCCAGCCGTCGGTGACGAGGTCATGTCGCCATGCCGTGTGACCTGTGCGCCCGCAGCCGGGTGGCTGTACGGTTAGCGTCAGTCCGGTGGAGGGAGCCGCGGTGAGTGATTGCTTGCGGCGTGAACTGAGCGACAGTGATGTGAAGTATGAAGGCTGTAGCCTTCACACTTCACATATAGCACGGCGTGGCACCTATGCTAATTCGACAGTTCCGCCTGGTGTATTTGTGTTCGACGTGTATGCGCCACATTCTGGTGATGCTAATTCGACAGTTCCGCCTGGTGTATTTGTGTTCGACGTGCGTGCGCCACATTCGAGTGGTGATCCACATTTACGTTGGACGTGCGTGCACCATATTCGAGTGGTGAGCGAAATTGCAGCCAAATTCAGTTCAATCGGATCTGTTATTCGCGCCCTTATGCCTGAATTCGAGGTCTTCATTCTGCCGTCAGGTTCGTCTGTCCAAAACCGAACACGCATCCCGAAAACTTGCATGCACCGCCCCGAATTGTTGAAACATGCTTTACTTACCTCTGCAATATGTGCACTTCCGCCATTATCGGGCGTACTGAGGTGCATCTCTCCTACTGAGGTACTGAGGTCTCCTAGCAGCCAGTCTTTACTGGCTGCTAGGAGAAGCACATATAGCCGGCCCACAGAGTCTCCTGTCGCGGCGTGTTGCCCAACCCTGCGAAGGCAGCATGCCATCCTTATGGCCGGTCTCTTGTTCATGCTCGATCAGCGCCCAAATGGCGCCTTGCATTGGTGCTATCAGCGCAATTGCGAGACACAAGGTTATAAATAGGTGCAATCCTTATCGTGTATCGGTAAGCGAAACATATGACAGTCGCAGTGAGTACAGCAAGCTATGGGGTCAACGCTTAACTGGCATCGACCTTTAGTATAGTTTGGAGACGCTCTCACTGCCACAGCAATTTTTCGGTGCCAATAGTTGGCGTTACGTTTCTTCCGAAGCGTACTTGGTTTGTTCTTGATTCAATGACGATTGTAATCATCGACAACATCCGAAAATATCCTCATGTTTGAGATAATTTCTACTGGACTCAAAGTATGTGAATAAAGGTCCCATAGCCGCCTGTGCCCGTGGAGAGAACAGGAGATGCGACATGATGTGGGACAGGGCAGAATGTGAACGTCCAGTCTTGACATTTCATATCTAAATCTCTAAATTAATGGAGTAAGAGGTTCCACACGTTAAGCACCGCTATGTTGATCGTCAAATCGTGAACATTGATCAGGATGAGCTTTCCAGCAGCTCGCTGTGTGTGCAGCAACCTGGACCACGCCTGCGCTTTCTTCACTACTTTTTCTGGGTACAACCTAAGATGCCAGATTCTTGAGCCCTTGCCCAAGGTAGATTTTGCTGCTGCCCGACTCCAACTGAAGATTATCGCAGGACCACTCAGTGAGGCACAGAGGATGGTGACCCTCTCGCCAGCCGCACGGAACAGCGGCGCGGACGCATCTCCCCTCTCGTCTTCCACACCGTCTTCCACACCGTCTTCCACACCGTCTTCCACGCTTTCGTGGAAGGCGAACGACGCGGGCACTTTGTTTTCCGGCGACTCTCGACGCTCAAACAAATCGACAAATCGACGCTAAGAACAATGTGGATAAATCAATATGTCAGCACGCAAGCGTTCGAATTCGCGGCCTGCAGGGCGACGGGTGACGTCACGGGCCTGGTGACGTCCTTTATGCACATTCACGGCTAATGGCGCCGCCCACACTGTTTCGCCGGTGGGCCGCGGGATTGGGAAATGTCCTGAGTGGCGCTAGAGTCGAGCCCGGGACCTTTGGTACCCATAGACCGACACCTTAACCACTCGGCCATCCCCGCCCCGTGGAGGCGCTGGTGGGGACGCGGCGGACTAATGAGCGGTCGGTGACATTGATTGGTTATTGGGCGGCTGGGCTGCAGGCGGAGCTGCGGCGGCTGCCGGCTGGCCGCCACCAGCGAGCAGTCCCTTGTTTGTGCCTGGTGGCGCGCGGTGAACATCCGATTGCAGTTGGGGTGGTCGCGCGTTTTCTTTCAGCAATCGGAATCGACCCTTTGACGGCGCGTTAGTTTCAGCAGGTGTTGGGCATACGCAAGCAGTTGCCAGGTATAGGTGCAGACGCTGTTGCCAATTTGATGGCTTGAAATCTGTGATCACGACGTTGGCATGATTCTGCGATGTCGTGAATCTGCGATTCACGGCGCTGGTTGGTAATGTTCTGGTCCCGAGACACATCTGCGACGCTACCTGCTTCTGGCTTTGTTTTTTAGCCAACTCTGCAGCACTGGTATTTCTCCTCTTTGCAACCCCGTGCAGCAGTGAGTTTGCTTCGCCATCTTTCATGGAAGATTCGATGCCGTAGTTATGTATTTTTATGCGTATAGATGTGGATAACACTCACTAACTAAGGCTATGGGGTTTGCTTCCGTGCTTTCTGTGGTTCGCTGTCCTACGCTTTGGGAAGGAAGTCTTCCTAAAAGAAGTCTTGGGAGGAACTTCCTACACTACGGAAAATCCAAATGTTTATTCGGGATTAGAATCCTGAATGCCCCACGCTTCTATATATTTTTATTGTGGGTGATAGGTTTCTGTGCTGCTCAAAGCAGTTTGTCCTTATTGTCCCATTAATTTTTTTTATCAAGAATGATATTCAATGTTCAATGCAGTGTTTGAGTATTCCAACATTTCCGTCGATATCCTGTTCTTCACTGTCCAGTCTAAACGGCGCTGTACCTATAGCTTTCATGGTTATTTTGCCACTAGTAGCTGCAATTCAAGCCAGTTGTGTAATGTGTTCCTTGTACACACATTGTTTGAACACAAATTTGTGCGATGTGATATATTGACAGCACACCGTAATTATTTGGAGGATGCTAATGGATGATGCACATTCTGCTCGGCAAACCCTACATTGAGGATGATAAGTTGGTACTCTGTTTTCTGAAACAGAAAAACACAAATTTGCATGAGAATTCGGGCACGTTCAAATCTGCGTGGTAGATGGCGAGCCATGGTAACGATCCTAAGGACGGTGGTGGGGTAATGAAAGGGAAACAGCACTACTTATCTAGGTTGTTTCTGTCCAACCAGTTCCGAACGGCTAAAGTTCATTTTTCTCCAAAGCTCCTCCATCCCGCCACCAAGTCAAGGCGAATCAACTCTGTGAAGGCGATCATCTGTGTCACATGGCCTAAAATTGTGTCACCTCACAAACCACGTCGGATTACCTAGACAAATGCAACGCCAGTAGCAGACAAAAAAATCACATAGAACGCGTCATGAGGACGGTGGGTAGCATCAGGGACGGACCCAGAAACCTGGCGGTGGGGGGGGGGCATTTTCTAAAATCTGATTTCCGAACGCCAGAATTGAACAGCCAACATTCGTCGATTCTGTTCAAGACAACGTTTATATCATAAAATGTTCTAGCATGTCCAAAAATGTCACTGGCGCAAAATGCGGGGAGAACGGCCTCTTGTGGGCACGGCTCTTTTGATCCCCTGGCGCCGCCCGTGGGCAGCGTGAACACTTGAGGTCCTGCACCAGTGTTCTAAAATTACTTCACCATTAACTGTGTGGATGAAGAAGGAAGTTGCTTGGGAATAGTGAAAGATTGGAAGAAAATGAAGGATCGCCACTTAAAGATTAAAAAGCGGAATGCCTTTCACTTCAGTCACATGCATTTTACATTTTTAGCAGTCGTGTGTATAATGACTGCTCACATATGTGGCAAAATGGTAAAATCCTAAGACAAGGATGAAATAGCACAATTCCATTAACTGTGAATTTCCAGGCCACATGGTCAATTATTTTACACTGTCCTGCACTGCCACCGCACCGCCGGCTCTGCATTGTAACGGCTGCGTAAATCACCGGCTCGCCAATTTGTGAGTCTGGCTCGGAACTGGGCGGCGCTCCAGCTGTGCGGCCGGCCCGGTGACGTCACCGGTCCGATTTCCACGTCGGCGGCAACGTGACGGGACGCCGCCGCCTTTCCGTGTACCGTGTGCGGCATTCCCAGCCGCACACAGGACGTGTCGGCGCCAAACACTGCTGAGCAAACGCCGCCGGAGACGCTCCGGCCGCCGGCCGCGCACGCTTTCGCCGGCCGCGTCCGTGGCGTCCGCCGCGTCCGGACTTCCATCGCGTCCGCGGCGTCCGCACCTCCACTCGCGGAGGTACGGACCTCCACTACCTCCACTCCGTACCTCCACTCGCGGGACTTGCACCACGTCTGCCCCGTCAGAGGTCAAAGAGTCCGTCCGGCTGGAGCTTCCACCTGCTGAGGTGATGAAGTCATAGTGACGTCACCAGTTCCGGTTGGCGCGTTTCTTGCGGTGCTGAAGAATGCGTGTGATGAATCCGTGAACTGGGTGTTTTAACCAAATGCTGATATACTGATATGATAGATATGTCATGTCAGTTTTAAAATATATTTATATTTTAAAATAAATTTGTATAAATATCTTTTAAAGTAGATTTGTATCAATCTATTTTAAAATATATTTATACAAATGCCTTCGGTACTTGTTCCGCTGCGCTAAGCGAAATAAAATTGATGGCTTGATGTGAATCGGTCACATGGTTCGGCAGCTATGCCAATTTTAGTGGATTCATTTCCCTGCTGAGGCATATTTATATATTGCGTGAGACGAAATGTACGACCTTCAGTATACCAGGAGGTGCTGAGTTAAATCAAAAGTAACGTTAGGGATTATGCTATATTACTCAACGTTTCGGTCAGGGGCCATCGGCAGGAGTGGACTCCTGGTAGACGCTGGTGATGCGGCTCACGTTTTCAAGCGCAAGATGACCGCGTAGGATGCTTGGTAATGGTTGCGGGCGTCAACAATGACAACCAAACTGTGTTGGCGCTGAAGAATGCGTGTAATGAATCCATGAGCCAAACTGGTTACGTTTTAACCAAATGCTGACATATTGACATTATTTTTTTATTGCATGGCGTGCTCGCGCCTTGTTTCACGATTGCTTTCATCAAGCGTACGCACGTGTGTAGCGCTAACATAACTTATTTTCAAGCGATGGTCATTTGGATGCAGACGTGGCAAAAGACAAGCGTTAACCGAAGCTGTGTCTGAAGTCATTGGCGGCGGAATGGGGCCACTGGGACACGATTCCCCACCCTTTAACTCAGAAACTTAGCATGATCGCACGTTGTTGACTGAAATGAATCGGCGGGCCGGAAACTCCTTGACCTCCCCCCCCCCCTAGTTTCGGACGTTGTGCCACCCATCCTTGAAACGGCCGTTTCGGTTAAATACATCAACATTCATGGGTCCGGGACTCCATTCCTTAAAGTCATTAGCACAGAAGGGGGAGGGTTATCCCTGCAGGAATTCGGAGAGCTGAGATCGCCTGAGAGCCGCCCAAAGCAGCTACGCTAAGAAAAAAATCATAATAACGGGACCTGAGCCAACATTGCGGGAGCCAAGGTTCTCTGGAAAGCATGTAAATCGTTAATTATGCGTATGGTCGTATGCTACCGAAATTGAGATGTATAATGGTCTGTACACATTTGTTCGCACATTCAATTTTGGAGTTCCTGGTTGAATGTTGCGCCCTAAAAGTCCGTTATTCTGCAAGGATGTCATCTCATGGAAACTATTGGGTAGGGCAAGAATCTTGCAGGACCGGGACAACATGAAATTGACAGTGAAACCTGTCTTCAATTTTTCGACCAGACTCTTTCATTTCGGATTCTGTCGGCGACATATAGTGCATTTTGTTCAGGACATTTTTACCCCGGGGTACCTCTACGTCGACTGTCAGCTGACCAGGTGGTCATCTGACATATCATCTGACGTATCGTGTAATCCGATTCGCCCTCACCGTCACGATAGCGGCATTTACAACATCCCCGATTACAGCTGGCTACCAACGCGTCCGCTGACGCCCACCACAGGAGAAAATCCCACAAAATACGCAGTTCCACCTCACATATTTAGTCGCAATCGCTGGAGAATGCCCCGTAGTGCTTGTGCACTCCCGTTGCTTGCGAAGCACCAATTAAAATAGGCGTTGGGCTCTGCGAGTGGACATATCCGGCATGTGTCGCTCGCCTTCCCAGAAGCTTCGATTTAGACGTCCACGCGACGCTCATCACGGTGGACTGGTGCCCCGGCTGCCGTCCGTGATACGTCCGAGGTACGTCAGAGCTGCCCTCCGAGTTACGTGCGAGGTACGTCAGAGCTGCCCTCCGAGTTACGTCCGAGGTACGTCAGAGCTGCCCTCCGAGTTACGTCCGAGGTACGTCAGAGCTGCCCTCCGAGTTACGTCCGAGCTGCCCTCCGAGTAACGTCCGAGCTGTCGCCCGAACTGCCCTCCGAGTAGCGTTCGAGCTGTCGCCCGAGCTGCCCTCCGAGTTACGTCCGAGCTCCCTTCCGAGCTGCCCTCCGAGTAACGTCCGAGCTGCCGCCCGAGCTGCCTTCCTAGGTACGTCGAGCTGCCCTCCGAGTTACGTCCGAGCTGCCCTTCGAGGTACTTTCGATGTACGTTCGATATGCCGCCCAAGCTGTCGTTTGAGCTGCGAACCGAGGTACGTTAGGTCTGCCCTCCGAGGTACGGTCGAGCTGCCGTCCGAGGTACGGTCGAGCTGCCGTCCGAGGCACATCCGAGCTGCCGTCCGAGCTGCCCTCCGAGTGTCTCCGAGGTACGTCGACTGCCGTCCGAGCTGCCGTCCGAGCTGCCCTCCGAGCTGCCCTTCGAGGTACGTTCGAGCTGCCGTCCGAGGCGCAGACAAACAGCCGCCGGAGCCGCCGGCCCGGCGGTGACCAGGCTTCCGGCGGCGCCAGGTGCAGGTCGGGCCGGGCCGGGCCGGGCCGGGCCGGCCGCGCGCCGGCCAGTACCCGGCGCGCCGCGGACGGTGAGGCACACGCGCCACCTGGCCGGCCGGCGGCCCCGTCCAGAGCGGCCCGGGCGGCGGGCCATGCTGCCACAGCCAGCATGAGGGCCCGTCTGGTGGTGCTGCAGCTGGTGCGACTCTTCATCATCGTCGTCTGCCTCACGCTCATGGTGCCCGCCGACGGCTTCTGGTGGTGAGTGCCGCCCTGACGAGTGCCGACCGCCCGGATGCGGCCCGAGCCAACGTCGCGCGAGTCGAGGTCCTCTGAAAAGCGTGCAGGTCTTTACTTACGCGAGTGGTCATACGCTACCGAAATTGAGATGTGCTATGGTCCGCACACATTTGTTCGTATTCGATTTTTGAGTTCCCGGTTGAATGTTGCGCCCGGAAAGTCCGTTATTCTACAAGGATGTCATCTCACGAAAACGATTGGGTGCGACGAGTGACGAGTGCCGAGCGTCGCTCGCGCGCCGTCGTGCCGTCGCAGTCGCCGACTTCCGCGGGTGGTGGGAGGCGGCGCGTGTCGTTGTGTCTGCCCCGGATGGAACCGTCAGGTGATGCTGGTGGTGGGCGCTCCAGGTACGCCCCCCCCCCGTGTTGGCCGTACCTCGATAACGCACCCTGCGATGCCTTCAGCGTGCGTCCCGGGGAATCTTGAGAATACTCACGCGTATGATCGGGGACACTCTACGAGTCGCGAGCGTCTGGCGTGAGCTACGTCGGTGGGAGGGGGGGTGTGGCTCGCAAGGAACAGCCGATGCATATCGTCGGTATTCGTGTTGTGCTGTTTTCAGCCGAACTATGCATGCATATGACGGCATTTGTGCTCGGTGCACCTGTGTCGGCACGCATTCACAAAGTGAGATAATACTCCAGCTGCGCAGCCAAGCATTGAGCGATGATTGACCCACGGCATGGCAGCTGGTGAAGAAGACACGAGCTGTAGATTGTAAACTGTACAAAGACAAACACCTTTGTACAAAGACTGTGCGAAAGTGTTCCGCCGTGGTGGGTTCGAACCGCCAACCTTTCGGACGCCGTCAAGCCGCACAGCATCAGTGATGTATGGTGCCGACTCGGTGACGCCTGATTCTCGTCAGCGCCAGTTTTCCATGACGGTCAGCCGGTAAGAGTGTCCGCAGGGCAGCTGTGACGCCAGCTGTTCTCGGACACCGCCGAGGGCCGTCAGGGACGAGCGAGGGGCGAGCGTCCGACTCCGCCGTCAGTCCACGATCCGAGGCACTCGACTCACTCCCGTCCACGAGACGCCACGTGTGCCCTCGCCTGTGTCCAGCGCTCACATGGAACGCAAACACGATCTATGCCGGTGTATCGGGGATGATCGCGTGGGTCCTCAATGCTGTGACCATCTTTATGGGTCCTTCAGACGCACTGTGGACCCCACATAGGTCACAAACGCTATGGACGCCTATCTGCGTCCCTACAGGTGCACCGTGGACCCCCCGGCTCCAAAATGTGCACCTGCCCCTTCACGAAGGGTGTCAGTCTGGGTTCGCCGAGCGGCTCGCGCCAGGCCGCACCCAGTTTTTCCATGGGGGGGGGAAAAAAAAACACCCCCCCCCCAAAAACACACACCTTATAAAAAAATTTTTGGGGATTTCTAAAAAGGCAGTTTTGGGCCAAAGGGCACCTTTGGCACAGGCGGGGCACATGAGGCAGGTGATTTTTGGGCTAAATTTTGGACATTTCGGCCAAGAGGGCATTTTTCGGTAAAAAGGGCACTTTTGGCCAAAAGGGCACTTTTGGCCAAAAGGGCACTTTGGTCTCATGGGGAGGGGGCCCTGGCCCCCCTCCAGTGCGCCTATAGCCGTGCCTACACCGACAGTTGACCGTCGTCGGTCGGCCAGTCAGCTGACCGGAGCCGAGTCCCTCCCGGAGAAGACGAACGAACGTTTGGCTCTTTTGCGCGACGCATCCGCACAGAGTTTCGGACAGCCGGAAGCTGGGGCGTCCGGAGGGTGGAGCCATAGCGGACCGGCCGGCTGAGAGGCTTCCGGGTGCGGCAGGCCGGGCGTTTTCGGAGAGCGGTCGGAGCATGAAAAGGCTCGACGAGCACGAAGAAGTAGTGGGCAGGACAAGGGTGGGAGTCTCGGAGGCCGGAGGGGTAGAAGGCTGAAGAGAAGAGACCACAGGGTACATTTGCAGACGGTGGTCGTCGTATTTGCATCCGAAGTCGAAGGTGCTCCCAGTGAGCCAGCTTTTTCAGGACACGGATTCACGCATCAGGTCATAAACGTCGTATATACGGCAGATGTTCTGTGGCAATGGAACTACGCCAATTTGTTGAGAATGGGAGCGTCTGGTCGCATGACCTGACCCGACCTTGGGTAAGGACGCTGCTGAAGCCGTGAGTTCAGATATGCATGCTTATGAGACTAGCCTTGGTAGCTGCATATGACCAGGACTCGGACAAGCATTTATTTGAAGATAATATTCCTACTTATCAAACTTGCTTCTTGTTCAGCCTGGTGAAATGCAAACATTGTTGTTGAAGAAAATAATACCTTTGTATGGCGTTAAATATCTCGCATCAGCCTCAATGCATGATGCACCGGATGCTTTCGAAGTATTACAGAAAGGTTAAGGCTGGCTAATATTTCAGTCTCACCTGACTGCTACTTTTCACACGTACATAACAGAATGTTCGCCTAGAACGTACAGCAGAGGGGCGGATCCTCTTAGATCTCGGCAAAAAGGGGCAGTGACACCAAGCTTCCCCGATAAATAGAGTTCAGGATACCTCTCAGTGGCAGGTTCGGCAAGGTCATGGTCTTGGGTTAATTGAGGTCAGTGTACCAAAATGAGCCAATTTGGAGAACGTACCGCTATATTGACCAGAAAACACTTAAGCTGCGGCACAGCGTTCGTTGGATCCAGGGGTGTCCAGTTCGGTGTATCAGGACAACTACAGTAGCACCAACACAAAATGTGATGCTGGTTCAATTCCAAGCACCATTTTTGAGCGTGAAGGTCGACCTGAGTGAAGCATTATGAAATGTTCACGCCATGTTTTCAATTAAAGGCATATTCTGCTTCGAATTTTGAAGCATTAGCAATTATTTGTCGACTCAAGCGCTGTTTTTGCGCAATGACTGCAGGTGATCGGTGTGAGAGCCACGTTGGACTGACAGTACAGGGCCATAGTGTAGATCCTCTTGTGCAGGTGTGTGGATAGTGACGCCAAGTAAGTCCGTGGAAAATTTACTGGTACGATCTAAAATATATTTCGTTGCGGTTTTGTGCCACACACAGCATGGGAAGAAAGGAGCTGATTTTCCTTGCCCTCTTCCCAGGATCCGGCAATAGTCACGGCATACACGAACAAAAATATGCCATTTCTATGAATTTCCATGCGTGTTCTGCATCAAGTCCTCTTGTGCCGGTGCTTTTCTTGCAATGTCCCCTACTTGGGGAGTTTTTCCATTGCACACAATCACAAAGACACACATGCACACACTTGTATGCACGACATTGTTTGTTTATTGGTTTGTTCACGACACACTTCATGCACATTCACGGCTAATGGCGCCGCCCACACTGTTTCGCCGGTGGGCCGCGGGATTGGGAAATGTCCTGAGTGGCGCTAGAGTCGAACCCGGGACCTTTGGTACCCATAGCCCGACACCTTAACCACTCGGCCATCCCCGCCCCTGTATGCACGACAGAACGTTATCTTCGGCAGCATCGCAGAGCAGTCTCGTTAAGAGGAACGAGTAGTCTAAGAGTAAGTTCCCCGTCTCACAATCGAAAGGTTGTGGGTTCGAGTCTCACCTGCCGCTACTTTTCGTCCGCGACCAATCGGCGTGAGAGATTGGCGACGCTACATGACTCAACAGTCGATGTGTCGTAAAACCAATAACAAACCAACCAGCAGTCTCGTTTACGCGCCTGTTCTCTGGTTCCCCACCATATAGCATATTGGGGGCGGGGATGGCCGAGTGGTTAAGGTGTCGGGCTATGGGTACCAACGGTCCCGGGTTCGACTCTAGCGCCACTCAGGACATTTCCCAATCCCAGCGGCCCACCGGCGAAACAGTGTGGGCGGCGCCATTAGCCGTGAATGTGCATAAAGTGCGTCGTGAACCAACCAATAAACAAACAATATCAAATACGATAACAATACAACAACAAACAATAACCGATGCAATAACAATAACAATACAATAACAAACAATAACAATAACCAACCAATAAACAATGTAGCACATTGTGCGCACGGAGAGGTCTTCACCGCCTCCTGGGCCGGGTGGACAGAGGACTGTTACGGTGACGAGGAGAGGCCGTGCCCCCGTGGTGGGCCGCCCAACCGCACCATCCACGTAGAAGCAGCTCGAGAACCCGTTGTCGCTGGCGCTGGTCGGCCGGCGTTAACTCAGTGGCACGGCAAGAATTTCCCAGTAGTTGTCATCTTCTGGATTTTGGCCCATTTTAGCCTCGGCCGAGGAAGATCCTTCCTGGGGGTCACCGAGGCCTTCCACGCGAACCAGGGCTTCAACACTGGAAACAGATGGCTGAACCGATTGCGTCACGGGGTGGCTGAATGAGTGCGTGCTATTGTATGGTCATACACAGTGTTTATTTGTATTGGTAAATACTACAAACAGCCCGTACACCTGCAACAGCCAGCGATGCAAGTTCAACCTGTTCCAAGAGCCTAGCCATGAAACAGGAATAGGATGAAATCACCTCATGAGGCCAATTTTCACCTTTTTTCGTTGAAAGCTGCTCCGTACCAGATCCTGGATCCCCTTTAGCACTGGCTCGCCCAGATGAAATCATCTTGGCTAAGCTTCTGGCTGTGCTTATGCTTTAATTATTTCTGGTCCGAAAGTCCACGACTTCGTGCCATTTTGCTGTTCTTGTGTATTGTCGTTGCTGATTTTCTCTGTTCACGTGTTTGCTCCTTGACCTGTGTATTGATTTTGTGACTGATCAGTACCGATTACCTTTCTTCATTGCATATTGTATGATATCCAAACAAACGCGGATAAACTCGGTTCGGTTGAATGAGTCCTTCGCCAACATGCACTTCATGCACTTCCATGGTCTGGAGAGGGGATATCTTGGGGAAATGTTTGAATTGAACAGAAATGATGCAATTAGAGGTCATAAATTCCAAATTAAAGTTAACCACAGCAGAACAAGGTTAAGGCAAACTTTCTTCACCAACAGGGTAGTGGAACACTGGAACCAGCTGCCAGAAAACATCGTCAGTAGCAGCACGTTGAACATCTTTAAAAACAGCATAGACAATCATTATAAGAATAGAGGGCTTTCTTTTCAGTATTACAGGGAGGGCTGATTAACAGATTTGGTGGGCAACTGGTTCAGTGTACAGAGTGCAACCAAGAAGGGTCCTTGTGGCTCATAGTTGCACTAATCTTTTATGTCTTTTATGTCTTTATGTCATTGCGTTTCATCATTTGCAATTTGCTCTCAGTCTTAGTGTGCGTTTTTGTCAGCGGTTCCCACGTTCTTTCAGAGACACTGAAGCACCAACGTAATTAGATAGCGAGCCTTGGGCTCTTTTATGGCACATTCAACTGTTACGGCCACTAAGGATTCCCCACTCTCTCAGAACGACTGAGTTCTAATGAAATCGGAGGATCAGCAGCTGGCGAGCTGAAGAATCCTCCATCCACTTATCACTCCATCCCCTCCACTCCGCCCACCCATCTCCTCAACTGTTCTCTCCATTCCGATCCTCACTCTTCAGCCAGTTACTCTGTCATACTGCTCACTCATCATGCTTCCGTTCAACTTGACTCCTCATTTCTCCCCCCAATCTATTATAATTACAAGGGCTATGTTGAGTTGTCAGCTTCCAGTTTCAAGTTCTAGTTCCAGTCGAGCTGCAAGCTCCCTTTCAAGCCGTTCTAGGCATTCCCACTTCATGGCGATGAAAGTGCTGGTGGTAATAAAGAACCGCAAATAACATGGCGCTTCAAAGAAAGAATTGCTTGAAAATGCTTCCACAACCTCCCCTTCCCCACCGGCCCTAATGGAACTTCGCCAATCGTCTTCGCCGATCGAGGAATAGTGGGGGAGGAAATGACTACATTAGTCAATTATTTTCGAAAGCCATAAAATAGGATATCATGATATCCATACCCGTCTACCCGGCTATGTCTTATGTCACAATTTGGGGCGGTTTAACGCTCCTTCGTACACTGGCTTATCGGAGACGAAAACTTCGGTGGGAGATGAGGTAGAATATTAAATGTATATACAGAATACTAAATCGGAGCTGCCCGGATTTAGTATTCTGCTAGTGTTAACAAACTATTTTCTCAATTCAATCTGAAATTTTCTGACCTCGACCATCCCTGCTTTGGTGCTAGATCTCCAGGATTGCGCGTGGCACAAAGCAGCTCAATGTTGCTTCAACTCGGGCGCCTAGAGCAGCCTTGTCATGAAATGCTCGAATATCAGCGCCGGACCTAAATGGGTGTCTCAGTGCGTGCCAACGCTGTATTGCGGACCACACTGACAACACCGTCACTCACTTGTCCAAACTCCCATGGCAGTCTGGCACAACACGTGGCAGCCGCGCGTGACGGCAGCATGTGACAGCAGCTGCTCGCCCACTTTCCGTCACGTCACGGCTGGCTCACGTGAAGCTTGTGCGTCCCATGGACGCCGGTTTTTAATCCAATTTCCGGACGTCGTTCACCCCGCGCTGACGTTTCCGCCCTAAATTGGCGGTTTGCATGTCTGGACGGCCGCTGCTGCCCGGCGCCTTCTTCGCTCGCGAGGCTTCATTACCAGCCGCTTTAACGGCGCGCGAGCTGTTTCGCTGCGTTGGGCACCGCCGCCGGCGGAGACGCGTCACGGCTGTTTTTGCTGGTGGCCAGGATCACACGTGGCCGGAGGTGATTTGTTGAATGACGCTTGTCGAAACATTGTTCGTAGTCTATTCTTCAGCTGGTGGAATCTGGTGTAGAACATTGTCATGCGGTTGATGTAGAATCAGTCAACTAAAAATTAAGGCTTAGTGTAACCACAACAGTGGCCTGGCCAATTACCAATGCATGCTGACAACCAATTGTCAGGAACTCACCAGATAACCGCGACTATGACAGTGAGCCATTTTCGTTGCGTGTAGCACACTTCATAACAACCTATCCGATTTTGGCAGGGCTGTCGGTACCTGTCATTACTTCGTTCAATCCCGATTTAAAAAGGTTACTTTTAGCAAAGACATCGCCCTGCACAACAGCCGCCCAGGACCGAACCTAATTTAACCGCAGCAGATTGAAGGCAGAATGCTGATTAACTAGCTAAAAAGGCACCCAGTTGATATCGATAACGGTACGCTGAGGCCCGGGAAATATATTAACAAAGTGAGAAAGCACACGACGGCGGGCGAGATTGGCATAAAAAATAGACTACATTAGAAATCAGCGTTCTGGGTCTTGATCATTTCGCATTATAAATATATGACCGCCTGGATACAGCTTCAACCACACCTTATTCTCTTAATCAAGACGGATGAATGCCGTAGTCGGGATTTTCATTGGGCAACAATTAGTCCATTGAGGGATCGAAGGCACTGCTTCCTCGACGTTCTATTCGGAAAATGTGCCGTCGATCTGCGCCGTCTCGGCGTCCTCCCGCACGCGGATCTGGCCGCGCTTTGCTGCGATGTATTTTCACCCGCGAATTGTCGAGGGTGTCGAATGGCTCGGCTTGAATGGCTTCGGCCTGCACCGCTCGGGCCGACTGCCGCTGCTCAGCGGGCGACGACAGTGCCCTGCTGGCGGCCGGCGAGACCTCAGAGATCCGTGGGATTGGTTATTGGGGTTTTGGGGCGCGTCGACTACGTCGGTCATGCAGCGCAAATCCGTGGGAGTAGCTTCACGCGCCCGGCAGAACCCTTCGGTCGCGAGCACGCGTCCAGCTGCATCGGTAACGAGGCGGTGCACTCGTCAGCTGGTCGGGTGCGCTCGGGCGCTCCGATGCGCCCCCGCGAGCTTCTGACTCGACCAGGTTGGAGAGCTTGTCGCGCCGTACGCCGGGTATCCCCCGCTGTGCTGGCCCGTCTGAGACGCGGCTCAACGGGCTAATTCGCTTGTCTGTTTGTCTATTAGGTGGTTCGCGACGCACTTTATGCACACTCGCGGCTAATGGCGCCGCCCACACTGTTTCGCCGGTGGGCCGCGGGATTGGGAAATGTCCCAGAGCGGCGCTAGTGTCGAACCCGGGACCTTTGGTACCCAGAGCCCAACACATTAACCACTCGGCCATCCCCGCCCCAGGGTGATCCGCCTGTGTGATCGGACCCACCACACGGTAAGCAATGCCGCCGGTAATTACGTCGGCCGTATATTCTAGTAGGCCCCAATTAGCGTGCTGTGCAACAGTTTCTGATGCAACTTAGTCTTCCACTGGCTGATGGGTGACAGCCGGAGCAGACAGTAGCTCCGAGATTCCTCCAGAGGCGCGCGACGAATGCAAATGGGGGCGGGGATGGCCGAGTGGTTAAGGTGTCGGGCTATGGGTACCAGGTCGGAGCGCCACTGGACTTTCCCAATCCCGCGGCCCCGGCGAAAGTGTGGGCCCATTAATTGTAAAGTAACCAATAAAAATAAACAGACGAATGCAAATGGGCAGGCTGCAAGAGAAGAAGCTTTCAAGCTGTTACTTTGATATTTTATATTTAAACCCAGGAAAAAAGTGTGAACACTGTGTCTCTGAATCATCACGTTGCCCAAAATATGTGCAGGTGCAATGTATTTATGCAGTGTTAGTTGCCGCAGAGTCGACGGACGGTAGCTGCTCACTTTGTCAGTGAGCAGCTAACGTCCCGCTCCCGCTTAGTACGACATCCCGCTCCGCCCGCTATTTTGTGAGGAGTGAAGACGTCACTTCACGTCCACTCTACAGTTGTACAAGCTCCAGTACATGTCACTGGACGATCCGGATGCATTATGCAGACCAACCCTTCAAATGCCTCTGCAATAAATTTGTCGACACTCCAGTGGCAGAATTCTGCAGTTGTGCGTGTTGGGTTCGAATCCAATACGATACTCATTATTTGATTTTGAAAGTTCCGCGTAAAACTGGACGGAGGCTGTACAGGTTCCGCAACACTAGCATATGTACAGCGTAAAATCGAAGTACTGAGCCAGTTAGTCTGTGAAAAACAAGGTGATGCGTGTGTGTAATTACACATTAGGATTTAATCCCTCTCGATACGAGACCAGGGCATTTGCAAGTAGCCATCAAATGCACATCAACAAGTGAATCCGTCATTGTGCTACGTGGATGGCTAAAGCTGAATTGAAAAGAGCAGTTGGAAACATTTACGCTTTGCTTCATATGTATACCGGAATGCTGTATTTCTGATTCGTGGCTATTTTCTGCGTTTTCCACGCAGCACAGATTTACCACTCAATTACTACATAGATTGGATGGAAATGTTACCTGGCGCTCGGTTATGGAATCCGGATGCATCCTAAGACGGATGTGCTGCGCAAGCATCCAAATGAACACGCCATCGAATGATTATGACTCACGGACGGAATTATTGGCGCAGGTTTAGTAAGCCGCGGTGCCGGATTGCGGAGCGTCCGCCCTTCTGCCTTGGTGATGACTTCGGAGAGCTGTCAGCGAACTGTCAGCGTTGAGGAAATGCAGACCCTCCCCGGTATAATTAGAGATGCAAGCGCTGCTCAGGCCAGTTGTCGTCATACCATCGAAAATATTTCGTTTGCCTAACATGGAAATTCAATTTAGCTTTCAAAGCCCGCAAAATAAGTCATCTTGAGGTACATTTTGGAATGGGAAGGTATGCACTAATCAGCTATCCTTCCGAAGAGTCTGACGTTCAGCATGCTCGAATGTGTTCTTTACTTAATTGCAGACGATACTTTTTAATCTGGGAAAGCTGAAATAAAGTCGGAATTTCGGGCACGTGTCACATGCTAATTGGTCGTGGGGAATCCCATTAATGATGTTGTCTCAAGACCGGCTGCTTCTTGTGAAGGCTACCGCGTCCTTATGTGCGATCCCCTGCAGTCTCTGTTTACACATACTATGCAGTGTGTATCTGTGAGTGAATGTGAGCAGGATCTAATGTATGCGCAGAACGTCCGACAACAGGGCAGCATTGGTGATCAAGTTCATGAATGATGAGTGGAATACGTACTTTCTGTTGGCTGATCATGCAAATCTAATGCCTTGTAAATCCATGCAGATATAAAGCCAATTACTGTTTGAAAACAACAACAATCCTTTGTCTCACGTATTTTATGACTCCTTGGGTAAAGCAATTACATAGCTTGGGCCACGCAGCAAATAACCATCGTAAGACATGATTTTAATTTAGACATAGGACATTTATTGTTTTTCACATGTCCTGCCTAATAATACTGAGCGGACCATGCTTTAGTTCTACATTTAAACTACACAACGTGTGTACTGTTATGCATACTATCCATACTTGTGTTGACATTGATATCGTATTATTCTACCTTGTCATTGGAGGTGTGGTTTGCATGTCATTTGCTTCTTGTTTTGTCCTCCAAATACCCTTTGCAATGCAATGCAATGCAACAATGCATGCAAAAACGCAATACAATGCAGCAATGTGTGCAGCAATGCAATGCAATGCAATGCGATGGAACATCCATTTGCATTTTTATTGTTTTACTGAACCTTATTAGTTTTTTTCTGCTTTGTGTACATGCCCATTCTTGATTGCTGTCGTTGAACATGTTTCCAATCAAATGCCGGAACACCGAAATCTGGACGATGCAACCACATGCGGCTTATTTGGTGAGCCGCCCCACCCGAGCCGTCGCTGGCCACGCCACTGATCCCCCGAGAGGCAGTGCCGACCACAGCGACACTGCCGGACGAGCATCGAATCAGCAGTGTCTGGGCCCGTGAGTTGGCGGCAAAAAACGGCGCGAACAGGGCGGACATGACTTCATGAATGGCCGTATACCCGTCCGGCCGCGCGGGAGTCATTAAACACTGTTACGACCAATAAATCGCATGTTCTCGAGACCTTGCCGAAATGAACCGACGGCAATGACACTGCGGCTGCGGTGGGCTCAGACCAGCACCCCCCCCCTGCCCCCGCCCTGCGGACGGGTCGGCGGACACGGACTGACGTGGCAACAGCGATCTGCAACGCGTTCGGGTCGGACCGCGACTGTCCGTGCGAGCGAACCGCTGCGGCGGTGCCTCGTCGGCCGCGCCGCGTCACGAGGCACCGCCGCGGACGCGCACCGCCTCCGCGCGACCCCGTCCGTGTCGCGTGTTGTGTGATGTGTGTCGGACACGTGTTCGACATGACCGCTACACGTGTTGCCGCGGGTAGTCGGCGACGGTGACGTCACTGGCACGGTGGCGGTCGTCCGAGCGGGCCGGCCGGCTGCAGGCCAGCATGCACCGGCTGCACGCCGGGGTTCCCGTTGCTGTCGGCGTCGGCGGCGGGCCATGGGAACTGGTCGGCGGCGGCCGCGCGAGTCGTCTGTCGGCGCCGTTTCCGCGGCCCGGGAGCGTCGCGGCGGACTCGGCGCGCTGTGCGGGCGCGTTTTTGGCGCGGGCGCTGTCGGTCACGCCGCTGGGTTTGTTGTCGCGTGATCGACCTGACCTGTGTGGCCGCATGCGTGCTGTCTTGTTCCGGTGATGTGATGAATGTGCGCCGTCGGTGTGCTTTGATGTCGGCGCTGGGTTATAGTTCGCACTGGCTAGCTTACAGCACATTTCCGTGCCACCTTGTGTCATTGGTTGGTTCTTGGAGTTTAGGGGCGCATCGACTACATCGGTCATGCAGCGCCCATTCAACCCTGTGTCGGATCTCGACGCTCAACAAAGTGGGTCTAGAGGCCAAAATTGACCGATGTCGGGTCGAAGCACGGCGCTTCACCACTGATCTCAACGCTTTGCAGACATGAACTGGGCGTGCCCTTCGCTCCTTGAAACTTCAACGTAGTCTGCAAACTCCCAGCCGAACACGCACGATGGGTGTCCAATAGCCTGTCGTACGTGTCACATTGTTTTTATTTCTACTGACGTATCTTCCGCTCAGACTGGAACACGTGTTGTGCGGTTGATCATCTTGTCTGCTTTCTTCCAATCGTGGGGTAGGATTTGTCTTCAAACTGGAACGATTTTTTTCGATCATAGCATTACAGTCAGGCATCGCAGCGTCAAGCGGTGTTTGTTAAGCAGATCATGCTCATCATCAGTTCTCAGACTGAAAAAGTAATACATAACGTCCAAGGCTAACAACTCCTATTGCAGAACAAGTTCCAGTAACCTGAAAACAATGTTGCCATGGAAGAGCTGTATTTGTGCCCGTGTTCGCAGCGGTACAAATTTAGACGTTCGTTGGACTTGAGACAAGTCGCACACCTGCGTTTGGCTCCAAACGCTCAGCGTTTACATTTCTGGTGCTGGTGGAGCTGCACGAATTGGATTTGGCCGTCGCCTGAGGCTCAAGTGGTCATGAACCATGAGGCTCAAGCGGTCCTAAAATAGTCCAGCACTGATATTTACAGATGTATGTAAAATTATCGGCGATTCTTTCCTTCCGTGATCTGTGGATTGCGGTACTGCCAATGGCCGTTTGTCAAAAGCAATAGACATGGACGATAGACAATAGCTGTGTTCGGTTCGCAGATTTTGCACGCAAATATCGCCGCCACTAGAAATGCGAAGTGACGAAGCGCGAATTGAAACGTGTATGATATCACTCCTGCTATTGTTGGTCGGACAGGCAGTGACCATGCGTGCTTAGAGGAGACAAAGGCGAATTGCAAGCCATGAGGCTCCAGGTGCGGTGTTTTTCACGCCATGCACGAGCGCCCTCGGTGTGACATCCATGTAAAGTGTCCTTTCGAAGAATGGAAGTACTTAACTTTTGCAGTCTTCCACGGCACTCCCTGTCATCATTCTCCTGGATTGTGTTCGCGCCCCGGCACCACTGCATGTGCCCATAAGTGAGCGATGCATGCCCGCGCGAGGTGAGTTTTATCACCCATCGTTGAAATTCGTCATGCACTTAAACACCCCGCTCCGTCCGTGTTGCGTGTCCTGAAGCGGCGGCGGCCGCTGCGGCCACCAACCAGAGGAGCCGCCACCCCGGACCTCCGCTGGCCACCCTGCACCGTAGGCCGGGCTTCGACGGTGCGTGCCCTCCCCTGGATGCCTTCGAGAATGGGTGCCGTCACGCTAGACCAGCCAGTGATCGGCAGGAGGAGGGAGGTGTGGGGGTGGCTGCGGCACGCGGGATTACGATGACGTCTCAGTTCTGACATGTGTATGGCGACGGTGATGCCGGCACCAGTTGTTCTCCAGCGAGGACTCTCCTCTCGGAGCCGGTCGTCAGCAAACTCGGGAAGCACATAGTCTCGCCCTACACCTTCCCCGTCGACAGCCAAGGGACCCTTATGCTTTGCATGGAAGGGTGGCTCGGGCGTGAGTGTGTCCGTGCTTTCGAAATTGAAGGCGAGGGTGAGACTGGTTTGCGAAGATCAAGTTTCAGATTTCCTCGAAATCTAGGATAACAGACGCGAAGAGTCATGCTTTTTCTGCGAATTGTTGGGTAAAGGTGGGTACCAACGAGGCATGGGCTAGTATTGACCAGCACACTTGACTGATGAAGCAATCTGGGTTTTGGGTTTGTGTGCAATTCATGTGCAACGTTTTGCATCATTCAACCGCGCTCGACCAACAAAACTCGCCAGAGATTGTAGAATCGCTCGGACTCCTCGACTCAGATTCATCGCTGGTCTCCAGGGTCCCCGATCAGTCCCCACGGCACAATAAGGCCGATTCCTGCAGTCTCCCATGGGTTCCCATGTTGCAGCGGGGCCGGTCCGCGGGGTCTCCGGAGATCCGACGCGTCGACCGGGGGCGGGACGGCGCCCGGGGAATGCCCGGCGCGGTCGGACGCCGGCCACGGACGGCGTTCGGAATGGTCGGTCGCCGGCTCGGGCCGCCACAGCGTCCCGGCCGCAGTCGGGTCGTCGCATCACAGCGCGCCCGACTGGATTCCCAGCCCACGCGCCTGCTGGTCCGGCGACTCTCGGCCCGCCACCGGTCTGTGGCGTGTCCGCTGCCGGCCCGCGGTGTACCGGATCCCGGTCCGCGGCGTGCTCGTCATCAGCCGGTGGCGTGCTCGTCAGCCTGTGGCGTGCTCGTCAGCCTGTGGCGTGCTCGATCTCAGCCTGTGACGTGCTCGTCCTCAGCCTGTGACGTGCTCGATCTCAGCCTGTGACGTGCTTGATCTCAGTCTGTGGCGTGCTCGTCAGCCTGTGGCGTGCTCGATCTCAGCCTGTGACGTGCTCGTCCTCAGCCTGTAGCGTGTTTGTCCTCCGCCTATTGCGTGCTCGATCTCAGCCTGTGGCGTGCTTGTCATCAGCCTGTGACGTGCTCGTCCTCAGCATGTGGCGTGTTTTCCCTCTGCCTATGGCGTGCTCGATCTCAGCCTGCTGTGTGCTGAACCTCAGCCTGTGGCGTGCACGTTTGACGAGGTAAATCATGAGCTCATCTGGTGAAGTGGCCGCGTGCTCGTCTGCTAACACGAATCTCGATCGGGTGTGACGTAGGCTCGTCTTGTAAAGAAGCTGGCGATGGAAGGACGCGCACCTCTTGCCAGGTGGACGATATTTTCGTCGACAAAACACTCATCGCATGCTTTAAAGGCAACGCAGTTCGCCAGTTATTTGGTTCATGGCTTGTATCGGGGGCTCAAGAGTGCTATAGAGCTGTGCGCTAGAAGCTTGCTTCAAGAGCGTTGGTTCCGAGCAAACTACCACGTTTAGGAAGCTGGATGATTTTGTTCTTCCGCTTCTCCTTTCTTCCGCCATTTGACACCAGGTTATAATCTACGATGCCTGAAGCTTGCATGCATGATGATCGTCAATGATGCCGAAAAATGAGCCAGAGGTCTGAGAGTGTTCCTCAAACCACCCTGTTGGTTGGCTATTGGTTTTACGATACATCGACCGTTGAGTCATGTAGCCTCGCCAATCTCTCACGCCGATTGGTCGCGGGCGAAGAATAGCGGCAGGTGAGACTCGAACCCACGACCTTTCGATTGCGAGACGGGCAACTTACCACTAGGCTACTTGTTCCCCTTAAACCACCCTGTATACTCCATGCTATCCAATAGCATATACCACGACAGAAGTCCCATCCCCAAAACAAATTGTGGCGGAGCATCGCAACGATCTCCTGCACCGCCGCGCCCGGCGGCCCACTCCCGCCAGACGGGGACAGCCCTCGCCTCGAAGCGGCGCCTTCCGTGAGTGGCCGCTGGCGGCGGTCACGCGGCCGGGTCGCGGTGTCGGCCGTCCAGCGGCCGTGTCGCCGGGCGGCGGCCGGCCAGCCGCCCGGCCGCCGGCGGGGAACGGCCGGCGGCGGCACCGGTAGCCGGCGCGCGGCCGGCCCGGCCGCCGCTCCATCAAAATAACGTCGCCATTAAATACGGCCGAGATTTATGGGTATGGGAAAACATTTTGATTGCAACCCGAGTAATGTGACCACATGCAAATGCTCTCCGCGCGGCCGCCGCCGTCGTGTCCGGCTGCATACCCGGCTAAGTGCTGGCGAGATTCCCGGCGGGCCGCGGCCGAGGACTCGGCCCCGCCGGTCTCTCCGGCCTCACCTGGCGCGCGTGCGGGTCCGTCACGCGCGGCTGGGGCACGCTGGAGAGTACGGACAGAGGGAGAGAGAGAAGAGCGAGAGAGAGAGAGAGAGAGAGAGAGAGAGAGAGAGAGAGAGAGAGAGAGAGATAAGAAGAGAGAGAGAGAGAGAGAGAGAGAGAGAGAGAGAGAGAGAGAGAGAGAGAGAGAGAGAGAGAAAGATAGAGATAGTTGGTTATTAGGGCTTTAGGGCGCATCGACTACATTGGTCATGTAGCGCCCATAGAGAGATAGAGATAAAGATAGAGAGAGAGAGGGAGCGATAGAGGAAGAGAGAGAGAGATATGTAGAGACAGAGTGGTAGAACTAGAGAGGAAGGTAGAGAGAGAGAAAAAAGAGAGGCAGAGAGGGAGAGAGACAGAGAACAGCAAACAGCGGACAAGTAGGTACACAGTCCGAGCATAATTTTGTAGTCACAAGCGTTAGCTTCACTGAGATGTGTGCAGAAATTGGGACGCACTCCCGAGTTATGAACGCCTCCTGTTGTCTTCCGCTCATTTCCAGGGAGGCGACGGGGGCGTGCCACAACGCACTTAAGCCAAGAATGACCAGAGGTGTTCGAAAGTCCCTGCATGGCCTCTGCTTCCAGCCCTTGGTTCGTCAGGTGTGAAAGAGCGCGATTGCAATGAGGTCACGCAGCGCTGTTTTTCGGTTTGCGTTCTGTTCTGTTGTGCTGTTGGTTGGTTGTCTGGCTGGTGTTCTGTTGTGCTGTTGGCTGGTTGGTGTTCTGTTGTGCTGTTGGCTGGGTTCTGTTCTGTTGCTGTTGGCTGGTTGTTTGTGTTCTGTTGGCTGGCTGGTTCTGTTCTGTTGCTGTTGTGTGTTCTGTTGTGTTGGTTGGTGTTCTGTTCTGGTTGGTGTTCTGTTCTGTTGTGCTGTCGGCTGGTTGGTGTTCTGTTCTGTTGTTCTGTTGTGCTGTTGTCTGGTTGGTGTTCTGTTCTGTCGTGATGTTGGCTGGTTGGTGTTCTGTTGTGTTGTGTTGTTGTCTGGTTGGTGTTCTGTTCTGTTGTGCTGTTGGCTGGTTGGTGTTCTGTTCTGTTGTGCTGTCGGCTGGTTGGCGTTCTGTTCTGTTGTGCTGTTGGCTGGTTGGTGTTCTGTTCTGTTGTGATGTTGTCTGGTTGGTGTTCTGTTCTGTTGTGATGTTGTCTGGTTGGTGTTCTGTTGTGCTGTCGGCTGGTTGGTGTTCTGTTGTGTTGTGCTGTCGGCTGGTTGGCGTTCTGTTCTGTTGTGATGTTGTCTGGTTGGTGTTCTGTTGTGTTGTGTTGTTGGCTGGTTGGTGTTCTGTTGTGTTGTGCTGTTGACGCGTCCCCTCCGCCTGCTCTTCTTCACTGGCGGCAGGCTGGGCTCCGAGTTCTCCTTCGTCACACGGAGGGGCGGCTAATGGCACGGCGTAAGTGGGAGCTCACGCCGTGCCAACTGAGAAGGGCGACAGAAAAAGAAGTAGTATCGCGGGAAATTCGGCAGTAAGCTGGTCTAGAGCCTTGCCACATTATGTTTTTACAGTGGATCGACTGCGGTTTTGACCTCCAGCCAGCCCTGGTTCATTTGAAAGGTGCTTTAGTTCTTTTTATATTTACATGGACGCTGATAAAATTGAGTCACAACGGGTTTCCTCGCGCAGTTCTCACACTCAGAGGTGAAAGTTTGCGAAAATGCGCAACCGCTTTGTTCTGTGACAGAAGGTTTAAAACTGGAATTTTGAATTTCGCCGGCAAATTAGGAATTTGTGTACGTCAGAAATGCTAAGTATAAAATTAAAAAGTATCAAGCGTGTCACCAAACCTTACGCAAGGACCGTACGCAATTGAAATTAACTCAGCCTGAAGTTAGCGTCATAGCGTCCGTGCCACTTCAGAATTGGATAGAAACTCAAGTTCTCAAAGCATCGCAAACTCATACCTTTCGGCTCATGCTGATGCTCGCATTCGGTATGGCGTGATGAATAAGGGTGACCATGAATTAGAGGTGACGATCTTTCAATGGTCAAACGTCAGTCACCTGAAGTGATCCATGGTAGTGGGCCTTGGGATCCTTCGACCAATTCAGCATTCCGTTCTCGAGGTGGAAGGCATTCACCTCTAATCGCTGAATAGCTCCAACTTATTAGGTAAACATGATCGAGAATTAGGAAGGATGGGGGAGAACACATCTAATGGTTTGCTATCTGCACTCGTCCGGTATATGTTTTCGATGTACCTGGGAGGCTTTCTGGCTCCCTTTGAAAGCCTGAAAGCCTCCCAGATCCGGCCCGATCTGAAAGATCCGGTGTATATTAGTCTCATATCAAGACATGTTTTGGCCGGTTAATTGGTTTGGAATTTTCCACCCAGCCTTTTGGTTTTCCCATCCAGTCGTCGTTTAATGTTCCCTGCCTCTCCAAATTATTCCATTGTTCCCGATGAAGGCCTGCCTTTTCTCAGTAGAAGAAGGAAATAAATTAATGCTGAAAGAAAATTGATGCACCTGGAGCTGATTTCTGTGCTATGACATCTTTCGTCTGCAAAAGCACCCCAGCAGTGATCCGTGACAATGCGCGGACGCGCGTTATCAGCATTAATCCATCAGGTCCGTGTTACGTTTGTTTTATATACGCCTGTGAGTTCCTTGACAGAGAAATGGTCTGTTTTGAAGTAGAATCTGAAGCAATTACGCATGCGAAAAAAAACAAAGTCAAAAGAAAAACAAACATAGCCCGATGTCAGTTTTGGGATCCGTTTCCTTTCGTGTGCGAGCTGAAGTCACTTTTGCCAGTCCTGGCCGTTTCGAGAATGCGGCAGGAAGGAGATGATGAAAATCACGTAGAGAGAAAAACAACTAGGATGACAACTAGGATGTTTTACCCCAAGAGCCTATGTGACTAGAGAGTAGTGCATGGGGAACACTGGCAGCAGGGTGTGCACAGGGCCGCACACGATTGGGGACGACCGGCTCCTTCCCATCATGTCCCCCAATCACGTCATTCCACGGCACCACCCCACCGTGTTACCCCATCACGTCACCTCATCACGTCACCCCATCACGTCACCCCATCACGTCACCCCATCACGTCACCCCGCCACGTCACCCCACCTCGTCACCCCATCACGTCACCCCATCACGTCACCCCACCTCGTCACCCCACCACGTCACCCCATCACGTCACCCCACCGCGCCACCCCATCACGTCACCCACGCCACCCCATCACGTCACCCCATCACGTCACCCCACCACGTCACCCCATCACGTCACCCCATCACGTCACCCCATCACGTCACCCCACCGCGTCACCCCATCACGTCACCCCACCTCGTCACCCCATCACGTCACCCCATCACGTCACCCCACCGCGTCACCCCGCCACGTCACCCCATCACGTCACCCCATCACGTCACCCCATCACGTCACCCCATCACGTCACCCCACCACGTCACCCCATCACGTCACCCCATCACGTCACCCCACCCGTCACCCCATCACGTCACCCCACCTCGTCACCCCACCTCGTCACCCCATCACGTCACCCCGCCACGTCACCCCATCACGTCACCCCGCCACGTCACCCCATCACGTCACCCCATCACGTCACCCCACCACGTCACCCCGCCACGTCACCCCATCACGTCACCCCATCACGTCACCCCGCCGTCACCCCACCTCGTCACCCCCACCGTCACCCCACGCACCCCATCACGTCACCCCGCCACGTCACCCCATCACGTCACCCCACCACGTCACCCCGCCACGTCACCCCACCACGTCACCCCGCCACGTCACCCCATCGCGTGCTGGATGTGGAGCGGTCGCGCCGCCACGTGTGTCTGCAGCGGGCAGGCCGCGACAGACAGAGCGGCGCCGGCGGCGGCCGGCGCCCTCCGCGTCCGGCAGCCTGGGAACCCGCCGACCGCCGGCCGGCGCCCGTGGCGGCTCCTTTGGGAATTACGTACTCGGTCGGCTCGTGCACTTACGCGGCAATTAAGCGCAATTCACGTCCGTATCAATGGCTGGTGGTGCCGGCGGATAATTGGCGCGCCGCGCCGCTGTCGCCGCGACGAACGCGGCGCGCGACGCCGGCGGTCCGCAGCACGAGCGGCCGGCGCGGCCCGTCCGCGCCGTGACGCCCGTGACGGTCGCGCTGCGGTGTGCAGTGCGGCGGTCGGCGAGCCGCCGGTCAGGTGCGCCGCCGCTCGCGCCATTCGCGCCGCTGCTCGCCTCGTCCGCGCCGCGGCGAGACGCCGGTCGCGGCCGCCGGCCGGCCGGGAAGGTGCTCTTCCGGTCGAAAAGTCTTGGGTTCGCTGCTCGAGCGCGGTGGTGTTAACCTACCTCCCTGTCCGACCGAGCAGTCCGCCCCGCCCCGACGACTGGGCGTTGTCCTGTGCGTACGACACAAACAGTTCAATTCCGAAGCAAATCGAGGTGCCAATGGTAAAGAATGGGTTCAAATTACGACCTGAGAAGTACCGAGGTGGAGAGATGGCGAGGGATGATCATACCGAATTCGTCGCTGCCTCCACTGTGAACATGGCGGATCTTCCCAAATGCGCCGATGGACGACGCGAACGTGGATGGACGGCGCTCGTACGGAAACCGAGGGCAGAGGGAAGGGAGCCACGTGAAGGATGTCACTCAGTGATCGGGGACTCCCTCAATCGGGGATGCCTGTCTCACGGGAATCGTGAGACAGGCATCCCCTTGCCACGATCTGGTTCTGAGCAATGCGACGCATCGGGTTTTTTGTTCCTGGATGTCGCCGTTTTGAGATGTCAGTTGTGATTGTTTAGAACTTGTCTAAAAGTTGCAGCTGGCCTAAATGTGTGGGAATGTCATTCGAATATAATGCACGCTTATGTCAAAAGTGCTGCCATCTACATTTCCCCGTTCTGCCCAGTTCTCAAAGCTTGTATAAAACTGTTGCGCTCACCTGCTACGCGTAAAAACTCAGTGTTGCCACGATGAATCTGAAGTTTTCAGCTATCTTCTCCGGTGGGATAAGGCTGTAGCTTAACTTTGTAGTATGTTATCGATCTCTCCCCTACAAGTTGCTTCATTCGCTGCAGGTTCCCAAGCTTCCTTTTTAACAATTTGTTCCACATGAACCGGTTAAGTTCACGGACTATTTCGAATGACCAAGTGTCGTTGTAGGTGCTCAAACGGGTGAAGAGAAATCAGGTGCTACACCACGTCTAGCTAAAAGATTATATACCGCATGGAGAGGTGGGTGCGGTTTGGTGCTGCCAAATTAAACAGGCATCTTATGAAGCATTACAATCTGGTGCATGTCGGACTCCGATACAGATTATATGGACGACTTATGGTATTAAGCCTGCCATCGTCGGACCTAACTCACTGTATGAAGGCTAAAGTTGTTCCAGGACATGCCAACTGTGACTCGCAGATGCCAATATTCCGCCAGCTGAGAAGGTCTGACTGTACTTGTTTATGGGCGAGATTCAGGCGAGCGGTGCGTGACGGCACTGACTGCATAGCCTGACAATTAGTCACTGACCAGAGTGAATATCATTGCGTGAGACGAAATGTACGACCCTCAATATACCACGAGGTGCTGAGTTTACATCAAAAGTAGCGTTAGGGATTGTGCTATATTACTCAACGTTTCGGCCAGGGGCCATCGTCAGGAGTCATTCAGTCAGTCAGAGTCATTCAGTCAGTCAGGGGCCATCGTCAGAGTGAATATCGGCATCTTCTGACTGCATAGCCTGACGGCTCCTGCCAGGAAGGGTCGCAACGTCAGTACCTGACAGTCACCGCGTAATGGAATCGCTGCGTGACCATTCAACACCTGTTTAAATACTTGAGCGAGGTAGCACCAGAAGGTGTTACCTCGCTCAAGGTATCACCTTCGGGTACTATCAGCTACATCATGTTTACGTCAACAGGACAGGAGCAATGCTACTACACAGCTGCACAGCTTCTTGCAGCGGAAAATGCAACATTTTCCACGCAGGGCTGGAGATCTCTCACGAAGCTGGGACATCCTTATCTTCAAGACATATGTTCAGATTGAATAGGAAAATGGTAACTTAGTATTAGCAGGTGCTAAACTTTGGGGTCCAGACCCCTTTCCTCACTCTCGCTCCTGACCCATCCGAAATCTCTGGACGTGTTTCCAGCAGCTCTCGGTTCAGCTCTCCCGCTCTCCACAGTGAACGGCGACCATCGCGGACCATTCCGTGACCAGCGGCTGCTGCGATGTCGACGACTGTCTCAGAGCTCAGCTGCGACATGATCCGGGCTGAGCTGAGCTGGTCCGAGCTGAGTTGAGCTGATTCGAGCTGAGCTGATTCTAGCTCATCTGAGCTAATCTGATTTGATCTGCGCTGATCCGAGATGAGCTGAGCTGGTCCGAGCCGAGCCGAGCTGATCTGATTTGATCTGCGCTGATCCGAGCTACGCCGAACTGATCCGAACTGAGCTGCGACACGATTCGAGCTGAGCCGAGCTGGTCAGAGCCGAGCTGCTCTGAGCTGATCTGAGCTGATCTGAGCTGATCTGAGTGCATCTGACGCCGACGTCTGATCTCCTCGGCAGCCGCCTCAGTCTGCCGTGACCTGTCTGCCGTCACTGCAGACAGGTCACAGGTAGGCCAAGTCTGCCGACTTGGCCTGCCCGTCTGCGCGAGCCGAGCGGCAGCTGCCGGTCGGGGGCCGAGCGGCGTGGACACGCTGACGGCGTGCGGCGGCCGGCGGCCGGCGGTTTACACGTGCGGCGCCTGGACCGAGACTGACGCCGGCGACGGGCACCTCGGCCGCTCACTCGGCTCGTATCGGGTGTGGTTAAGGCGCGGTGCGGCTCACGTCACGTCACGTTGATGACGTCATGTGATGTTGCTGACGTCACGTGATGTTGCTGACGTCACGTGATGTCGCTGACGTCTCGTGATGTTGCTGACATCGCGTGATGTTGCTGACATCACGTGATGTTGCTGACGTCACGTGATGTTGCTGACATCACGTGACGTTGATGACATCACGTGACGTGATGTTGCTGACATCATGTGACGTTGATGACGTCACGTGATGCAGCTGACAGCACGTGACGTTGATGACGTCACGTGATGTGGCTGATGCCACTTGACGCAGCCGACATCACGTGACGTGGTCAACATCACGTAACGCGGCCGACGTCACGCGACTCGGCTGACGCCGTGCCGATGCAGTCGACGACTGACGCTGACTGGTGGAGTCGCGTCGCTGAAGTCGACGACGCGTCCTTCGTGGGTAACGCAGCGTCGCGTCGGCGGGGCCGACGTCACGACTGATGTGGGCGACGCGGCTCGGGTGACTTCGCCGACGCTGCCGACTCTCACGTCGGCAGCGTCGGGGAGTCCTCGTGGCCGTCTGAGTGGCGGGGCGCCACTGCCGGCCAGGTTCCTGCGGGTGTCCCGGCGCGTCTCGGACCAGCGTCAGGATACATCACCGGCCCGCTCGCACCCTCCCCTGTCCTGGCGCTTTTTACGCCGTGTGCACGTGCTTTTTCTAGGCGCCAACAACTTGTAAAGACCCAATAAATAAGCGCAGCGTAAAAGGCTCAGGCGTCGGCAAGAGACTTGGCTGCAATTAAAAGCCCACCGCCATCTGTATAAATCTCGAGTACGCCAAACATGGATCGTCCCGGGGAGCACCACACATCGATCCCATGAACTCCGGCATGCAATGGCAGTGATAGACCAGATCGTGTGGGATCGCTGTTGCCATCCACGGCGCCGGTTACCATGCCACGATTGACTGCCTTTGTCGGACTAATTTGCTTGAGCACAGCGCTTCGACCAGACATTTCTCGAGCTGCGGCTGCAGTGGCGTTGCTCCGCTGGCCGAGCGAGAATCGATGTAGTTCTGCTCACTTCGTCATACTTACTTGTTATTGATTCAGAAATCTAACAAGTTTACGTTGCTTATGATAAGCAACATAAGACAAACGCGCCAACGACTACGCTCGCCCACAACTAAGCTCGCCCACGACCAAGCTCGCTCACGGCGGAGCTTGCCCACGGCTGAGTTCTCCCACGGCTAATCCCGCCCACAGCCAATCTCGCCCACAGCTAATCCCGCCGGCGGCTAAGCTTCCCGACGACAAGGCTCGTCCACAGCTATTCTCCCCCACAGCCCATCTCGCCCACAGCTGAGCTCGCCGACTGCGTGGATCCCCACCTGGCGGGCGTCGACGGCGAGGCGAACAGCGGCGCTGGCCACACGGCGGCCGATTTGTTGAAGCGACCGGCCGCAACAACAGAAGGCCCAGACAAATATACAGCCGCCGGCGGGCGTCACAGCGCGGCACGTGTCAGCCGACGCGCGCCCACGTCTCGCACGCGCCAGTTTAGTCTCATCAGCGCGCGCGCGCGCGCCGCCCAGACGGAGCACAGTCGGCCGTTCTCCGGCGGCGGTGAAGCGCCACTCGGCGCTGCCGATCCGCCCACACTCGAGGGCGGCGGTGTAAATGTTTGCCGGCCGCATTATCGCCAGATTGACGTCGATGGGTTTCGGCGTGCGAGCGGTGCTCGGCCCGGGACGTGCGTCGGTCAATAAACACCCGGTGGTCACGCGGGCCTCGTCTGACTACTGTGCGCTGATTTGTGTTCGGTTCTGGTTCGCTCTCACGGGACATGGAAATGCAGTGTCCTAAAATTACTTCACCATTAACTGTGTTTATGAAGAAAGAAGTTGCTTGGGAATAGTGAGATTGGAAGAATAACGGAGCATAAGGATTAAAAAGCGGAATGCCTTTCTTCGCCATGCATTTTGCATAATTTAGCAGTCGTGTATATAATGACTGCCCCACATGTGGCAAAATGGTAAAAACCTAAGACAAGGATGAAATAGCACAATTCCATTAACTGTGACTTTCCAGGCTACATGGTCAATTATTTTACACTGTGGAAATGTGGTCATCACTAGCACAAGAGACTGCCAAGACACGCATGACATGCTGAACGGGTGGATTCTGGATACCTTTTGCGGTTCTCTTCTTGGATAACTGTGCTGTATTTTGGTGTTCCCCTTTGGAGTAGTTGCATTTTCAGCATTGGTTTGACTTACCATTGAGCAAGAGCTCTGACAGTTACGCTACAAAGTCAACAACTACTTCAGTAACTCAATAGTGGTCATCAGGTGACTAAAACTTCTGGAATCCCATCGCATCAGGATTAAAATATTGCTGAAAATGTATTATCACAATAAAATCATAGCTAAGATAAACATTGGTGTCATTCAAGGAACGCAAGGCGTTCTATCCACACGTACACGCCATTTAACTACGTGTAAACCTTTTTGAAACCCTTTCTAAAGGCCTTCGATAGAATGCAAAGAGAGTAGGTTCCTTTCCGAGTTAAAATTTGCGTGCCACCCCCAGAAGAACTGTATAATTTCACTTAATTTGTGCTAGCTTCCTTTTCAGCTTGACGCACTTTATGACGCAATGACACGTTTATATCAGATTAGGTCATGGAGATGTGGCATCACGCGTTCAGCGAAATGTAGCCTGCCATTGCAAGGCGTTTGTATGGACGCTGTGAACCTTTTGCGGGTGTAATGTGCGCAGGAACTGTTCGTCGTGTACTGCAGTGCGTGAGTAGGTAGGGTAGGGTAGGGTCAGGTAGGGCACCACCCCGTATGCGGTGTGGGCGCCAGCCGGATGTGCCACATTCTGCATAGTGTGCCCCCACCCCCATTGCAACATATTACGTCTGGAACACTCGGGGCCAACTCACCACGGCACTTGACGTGCACCTGTACTTTGCGTGTACTATTCGGTGACGCCTTCGGAAAAGCACGTTGCGTGTGTTGCCGTACAAACACACGTGCTGAAGGAAGTAAGCGCACACCAAAGGGCGGCAGCCGACGTCAGTCGGTCGGATGTCCGCCCCGCGGCATGTGGATATCCCAGGGTGGTGAAGGAAAGCGGAGACCGCAGGATGATTGCCGAAGGAATGCGGAATATGCTGCACGGATGGGATGAGTGAGCTCATCGCTCGTGCGATCCGCTTTGGATGCTTGTTTTGCCCACTCTTCTATCCGCAGTTGCATGATGCGGAGAGCGTCGAAATAGTTGAGGATGGAGCCACAGTAAATGGAACTGTTGAGGCGCTGGACGAGCGAAGGTAGTTGCAAAAAGCAACGCGATCGAATCTCCGTTATACATCAGTTATCGACGGATTATCTGGATATGTATCGACACAGGCATACATGCAGAATTGAATTGATTTCGGGTGCGACACATTTTCCAAATTGCATTACTAAACGTGGAAATAAGAAGCGCCATCCGTACACGGGAGTGAGCTCGAGCCTCCGAACCTGGAGTCTCCGGGCAATGGAGATTGAAGACATGGCCCACCTAACATTTGTAATCCCCTCCCCTCGAAAATAAACATGCTTCGTTGGCAGTGATCGTTCCTCCACTTATTTTCGTTATTGATTCGCCTTTCGGTCTATTCCATTCTGTCCCGTTATGATTTCCGTCTCTTTCAACCATGACCTTCTGCCTGTCCCATATATGACCTTATACTATCCATGCATGGTATTGTCATCCAAATTCATCATGATCAGCCGACCTACTCCCAGGAGCTTTACACGGATGTCTAAGAACCCACAGGCTAGGTTGCTCAGTACCGTTGTACTAACGACAGAAATACTAAGTGATTTCAGCTCAGCACGATAGTGTTTTGGTGGTCCAGACATGGAAGTGTTTGGGCCCTGATGCTATGGCCTTTCCCAGAGACTGTAATAATTGGACAGACTCAAAATTAACCTAGGCTATACCAGACTTAAAATCATCCCCGCAAGCGTACTCTCATCTATCTGATCAACATATGACATATATATATATATATATCTGCTGCTGTAAAGGTGACATTTAATATGACCTCATCCTGGAGGTAAGACAAATATTGCCAATTGTTATATTCTAGTGCCATTCAGTTGTGCACGGCACTTCGTCAAAGTTCCGATTTGGTTACGCCTCACACACCCAAGGTATATCTGGCGCAGTGAAGTGAGCCTAAACCTCTCCAGACGCAAAACGTGCCTCGCGTACGTCCGGAACGTACCGTGCACAGGCCCGCCGTGCAGCAGGGAGCACAGTCGAACGCCATTTTCCAGAATTCTCCGTGTCGTCACGCTCGCGGCGACCGACCCGTCCGGCCGCATCTCATTTGCATGCGGCGGCCCGGTGAGCTCATCACAGTCGTCGGACAGGTCGAATGCCGGCACTGTTGCCCGGCCGACGGTGCCGTCCCGCGGGCCGGCCGAACAGTGCGGCATTCCGCCTGCAGATGCCCCGTTCGTGCTAAGTGGCGGCACTCGGTCGAGAGGCGGCCGACGCCGGCCGCCCATTATAGACTTATCGGCGTCGGCGGCCGGCAAAAATCGCTGCCTGCGCAGATAACGTGCGCTTCCTTAAGAACGTCGACCCGTGCGGATGCCTGCATGCACTCGCGCGCCATTTTCCTGCACGGCTGGACGCGCGAAATGACTACGCAACGCTATCGACTCGCTGTAATTGGCCGGGGTGTTGCGCTTCCGACCTGGGAGGTCGTCGCCGCCGGACGGCACGTGTTTGAAGTGTATTTTCAATTGCTGTAATCCGTGAGGTCGAGAATGCGCGGTAGGTGTGCTTCCACGAGGAAGAACTGATGCAAGATAAACAGCAATGCGCATTTCGTGGAATCGGGGCGTCCTTGGAGGAAAATATAGCAATCTAAATCCTCCGTTACACGCCATCTTCTGCTTCTGTTGCGATCGTTGTTTTGTGAAGTGCCGAGCACGTCCGTTTGCATCAGAATATGGCGATGGTTTCATCGTTCCGACTAAGCACGTCTTGCGTGTAGGACATGTCGAGGTCACGACTTGGGCCGGTATGTGTGTTCAGTGCTGAGTTAGATCGATGTTGTATATCGGATGTAGATTTAGAAGGAGGGTAAATCGCAAAACATGCTCTGACATCGTAGGTAGTGCCTAGCAGATGGCTGACACGGTTGAACATCCTTAAAAGCACCTTTCGTCCACGACTCTTGCATGCATAATTTTGTCACTCGCGGTTTGGGCGACCTTTGGTTTTAAGCATGTCAAGAAATGTATTTGGAGTTCATGGTTGGCTTCTGGTCCGAAGACATTCCAACTTCCCAGTGGCAGCACGAGTGCGCTTAATCGTTAGCTGGTTAGCTGACTTCTCCTAGCGCACTACGTCGGCGTTCGTGCATTTTGTGATAAGGAAGTGAACAAGACGAGCACGGCAATTGTGGCACGCGATCAACTAAAGCAGTCTGCAGGGGTGATGCAATCACTGGTATCGCGGAATGAGAAGTGCCCTGTTTCAATAATAGACGCAGTATGAGAGGCCTTCAAAGTACGTTTTGCCACTTTTTATTAGTGAATTTCAGGAACACTCCTTATCAGCTATCCCCAACCTTCATGTAGCCAGGGAGTCTTGATCAATACAGTGAATTTCCGGGGGGAAACGTCCAAATGTTCCTAAAACACTGACGAAAACGGCTCCTAGCACGGCTTAGAAAGTTGCCGGCCTAAATCGCGCATTCACTTGCTTCTTACACGGAACTCGGCCTATGAACATGCTTGTGGAAACATGCATCAGGGATCAAGGAAAGCGTCCGTGCGACAGATGTAAAGTTGTATTGTGACTCGATTCAAGCTGTGTGACCCATTTTCGGTTGAATGATGGCCAGTGTCAGAATGTGGTATGTGAAATGACCCAGCCACTTTACATATTACATTCTGACACAAGTCACCTTTCGACCGAAAATTGGTCTCATCACACCTTGAAGCGAGTCACAATACAATTGTGCTGTAGCCCGGCACAAACACGGACACAGTGTCGGTCACTGCGGCAGTGACTGTGTCGAGATGGCCAGAGCTGGTGGGTTGTTGCGCCTTTAGATAGGGGCACTGATAGCCAGCACGCTAGTGTTGTAGAATGTGGTCGTGGGTGTCGGGTAATCCCGCCAGTGGCTTGGGATTTCGGCCTCCACGCGACCATTCCGAGTGAGAGAGCGGCGACGTCCGTGTGCACCGCGGCAGAACCAAGGCTCTCGCGCTTCATCTCAACTTGACGATGACTTACACGACGCGTTGCGTCGAATCATGCTGAGCATGGGGCGGGTTGGGGGGGGGGCGGGGTGGTGAGCGGCAGTGTAAAATAATTGACGATGTGACCTGGAAATTCACAGTTAATGGAATTGTGCCATTTCATCCTTGTTTTAGGTTTTTACGAGTTTGCCACAAGATGTATGGGCAGTCATCATGCACACGACTGCTAAATACTATAAAATTCATCTGACTGAAGTGAAAGTCATTCCGCTTTTTTAATCCTTAAGTGGCGATCCTTTATTTTCTTCCAATCTTTCACTATTCCGAAGCAACTTCTTTCTTCATCCACACAGTTAATGGTGAAGTAATTTTAGGACACTGGTGAGCGGGGTGGGCCCACTTGGCTCCAGTAAGAAGTCACATAATGCGCGCCGCCGTCCGAGGAGCGCGACTGTCACCGCCGGTGACCGACGGGCGACCTGTCCACTGCTGCGACACACCGCCGTCAGCTGGCGACGGGCGACCTGTCCACTGCCGCAACACACCGCCGTCAGCGGGCGACCTGTCCACTGCTGCGACACACCGCCGTCAGCGGGCGACGGGCGACCTGTAACACCGCCTCGGCACCTACTGTGCGACACACCGCCGTCAGCTGGCGACGGGCGACCTGTACTGCTGACCACTCGCTGCAACACACCGCCGTCAGCGGGCGACCTGTCCACTGCCGCTACACACCGCCGTCAGCGGGCGACCTGTCCACTGCTGCGACACACCGCCGTCAGCGGGCGACCTGTCCACTGCTGCGACACACCGCCGTCAGCTGGCGACGGGCGACCTGTCCACTGCTGCAACACACCGCCGTCAGCTGGCAACGGGCGACCTGTCCACTGCTGCAACACACCGCCGTCAGCTGGCGACGGGCGACCTGTCCACTGCTGCAACACACCGCCGTCAGCGGGCGACGGGCGACCTGTCCACTGCTGCAACACACCGCCGTCAGCGGGCGACGGGCGACCTGTCCACTGCTGCAACACACCGCCGTCAGCGGGCGACGGGCGACCTGTCCACTGCTGCGACACACCGCCGTCAGCGGGCGACGGGCGACCTGTCCACTGCTGCGACACACCGCCGTCAGCTGGCAACGGGCGACCTGTCCACTGTTGTGACGCATCGCCGCCTACGCGGCGACAACGACAGACGGCATAGCTGTACAGTCGCCCACTTAGTCGACCTCCCCCCCCACCACCACCACCCCGTCACATTCGTGCCGAAGCGTGGTGACGATCTGTTGGCGACGCCAGATGCTCCCGTACTGCAGGCAATACCATCGATGCGTCTCAGGTCGGACGCTTACGCAGCCCACGCTGGTGGTGACGTGACCCGCGGATGCGACCACACGCCGATGTGGGCCGGGTCAGGCGCTGACCCGTCGCCGGCCGGCCGCCGACCCGACGTGACCCGACCCGTCCCGACCCGGCCGTCGTCGCCGCCGCCGGGCCGCCGCGCTGTCGCCTCACAGTTTAGCCGCGCGCCGGCGCCGCGTATTTCTGGCGCCAACCGGGCGGCGATGGCGCGAACGACAGCCGGCCGCCGCCGGCCGGACCGGCCGGCCCGCCGGCTCGTTTACGTGGCGCGCGTCCCGCGGCGACGGCCGCGCCGCTGACGGAGCCGCGTCCCGCGCTGACGGCGCGTCGTCGCCTCGCGCCGCGCCGTTTATTTGCGCGCCAACAAGCCGGCAAACGACGCAAGCACGCCGTTCGCGCGGTAAACGCTGGCCGGCCCTCTCGGCGAGGCGTCGAGGCGTCGCGGCGGGAAAGGTCAACGGGTGCGATGTCGGACGCGCCGGGAGCCGACGGAGAGAGGAACCAAGCTGTTTACGCGATCGGATTCTGCCGGGGCGCTCGCGCGACCCCTCCCCGCATGTCTACCCCCACCCGCGTGTTCTACGGTCCGTTGCATTGGATCCACTTTTACTCGCCCGCGACCAATGGGCGTGACAGGTTGGTGACTATATGACAAAAAATAGTGCACGCGTCGTGAAGCCAACAGCGAATGACGGGCCCATTTTTGATGCTGGCTCTTCGACTCCTGCCATGTGAAATAATGACTCCTTCATTCATTAGTCCCATAGCTTGAGGTTAAGCATGCAACACTGCGGCACACTGGAACATGTTTTAAGCATGCACTTCATAGTGTTATCAGGATCTCGGTGGCTGAGGTTTAATACAACGAAGAATGGCTCTTAAGTGCTCCTGGGTTTTAGACATTGCGTGAGACGAAATGTACGACCCTCAATATACCAGGAGGTGCTGAGTTTACATCAAAAGTAACGTTAGGGATAATGCTATATTACCCAGGTTGGTGATATATAGCATAGTTGGTGAGTAATATAGCATAATCCCTAACGTTACTTTTGATGTAAACTCAGCACCTCCTGGTATATCGAGGGTCGTGCATTTCGTCTCACGCAATGGCTGAGGTTTCATATTGTAAGCAATCTTTCAATTTCCGGGGACACAGACAAAAAAAGTAATCTGTTGTATGCTTCAGTTGAATGCAGAACGAATAAGTATTGGCATATGTAGATGCATGGTATGACGTCACCAGACCAGGTGACATACTGAACCACCTTCAATCTAAATATAACTCCAGGTATCCATCACCGTATCCTCAACTCTGTAGTATGCATTTGTGATCTTGCTTCGATATGCGTAGGATATTCGACGAGGAACGTTCTTCAGAATGCACTACATCAATTTGGAGTCTTCGTATTCGTTATCTCCCGTTGAAGTTGAGGTCCAATAAAATAAATAGTGGTCGCCATTTTCGAAGGAATCTCAACCGGGGGTTTTTCGTCCGGGATCGATTTTCGTTAAAAATCATGCCTAAGTGTCTCCAGAAATGGGAAATGAAGCGGACGGAGGTCACATTCTCCAAGAGCGATACGTGCCCCGCCATTCCACCGGCCCGCATCCACATCTGTTAGCCGAAGCAAAAATGCTCAGGGAGCTCATGGAATATCGAGGGGGCGAGTAGTTTGGGGGTAAGGTGCCGGTCTCCAAACCGAAAGAGTGTGGGTTCGCGTCCCACTTGTCGCTAATTTTCGCTCGCGATCAATCGACGTGGAAGATTGGCTACACTGCGTGAGAGATACACGACCCAAAACAGTGCGCAGCACCACGTGGACCTTTGAGCGCGGAGACTGCAACACGGCAGCGGTGCGTAACCGTCGCCTCGCGCGCTGTCCCACCCGATTCCCGTACATCTGCGCTTACGCACAATTGCCATACGCACATCTGCGCTTACGTACACTTGCTTACGCACATTTTCGTACGTACATCTGCCGTACGTACATTTGCTTTACGTACATTTGTCAGGTTACCGGTCCCGCCCGTCTGCTGAGCCGAGGGCACCACATTGGCCTGTCTCCTGAGCCGAGGGCACCACATTCCCCCGTCTGCTGAGCCGAGGGACCCTCCTGAGCGAGGAGGCCGAGGGCACCACATTCGCCTGTCTCTGAGCCGAGGGCACAAGCCTGTCTCCTGAGCCGGGGCACCACATTCGCCTGTCTCCTGAGCCGAGGGCACCACATTCCCCGTCTGCTGAGCCGAGGGCACCACATTCGCCTGTCTCCTGAGCCGAGGGCATCGCATTCGCCTGTCTCCTGAGCCGAGGGCACCACATTCGCCTGTCTCCTGAGCCGAGGGCACCACATTCGCCTGTCTCCTGAGCCGAGGGCACCACATTCGCCTGTCTCCTGAGCCGAGGGCACCACATTCGCCTGTCTCCTGAGCCGAGGGCACCACATTCCCCCGTCTGCTGAGCCGAGGGCACCACATTCGCCCGTCTCCTGAGCCGAGGGCACCACACTCGCCGGCCAGTCGGCGGCGGGCCCGCCAAATGTCCGCCGCACGATCGCCTCCGCGGCGCCCGCCCGCCACGGCATCTCCGTGATCGGAGGTGCCGTGTGTGTCCGATTAGCGCGATGGCGCCGGCGCGCGGCCGGTCGCGTTCCCGCCGGCGCCGCGACAGACGTCAGCAGCTGGCCGCCCGGTAATCCGCGCAGTGACGGGCGCCGTGAAATGTGATCAGGGCCGTGGCGTGCGGCGGGCTGTGGCGCCCGCTCTGGACCGGTAGTGCGTCCACCGGATCTGCGCGGGAGGATTGCGGCTGGCTTTAAGACGGCCGGACAGTGGGTCGCACCTTCTGGGAGGTCTCAGCGTGACGAGCGCCCGCCGACCGATGACGAAAACTCATCAAGAAAAGGCGTATGAATGCATGAGTGCTCGAGTAGGTGAAATTATCAACGAGACAAGCGTGCACACGCCACGATCATCCCCCGGGTTGGCAGCTGGCGCCGGTGCCTCTCGGCCAGCTTACCCTCGTTTGAATCAAGCGGACACGTTTGATTTAGCGGAGTGTTCTGAACAAAAATGTCACACTGGCGTCTGGCTGGTGTGGCTCGGCCGTCTCCTGACACCAAGCCGGCGAGCGCCGTGAGAGAATGTCAGCCGACTTGATATTCGGCAGCCGCCTCCAGATTTACTGCTTTCTTTTCGTAGCAAGCCACCCGGCGGCCAATTATTTTCGCGTGGGTGGCGTCGCTGAAGTTCCGTTGTCTGCCGGGCACAAGTGT
>JAOTOL010001572.1:1012500-1037500 GCA_034440575.1 Imbricaverruca yamaguchii
GCGCCGCTCATCTCGTGGCCTTCGGCGGGCATACTCGATGCTCGCCGGAGGATGTTCGATCTGTGGCGTAGCGCTGAAAAAAAAGGCTGGAGGAAAAGTTCCCGTTCACTCTGGATCGCGCTTCTCGATTATCAGATGTCATTAAGCATGACTTGGTCAAGTGGATCCTCGTCTCAGACGCATGACTTCGTCGCCACGCTCTGAGTGCCCAGTCAGCCGCATCAGTGTTTCGGAGAAGTGAGCTTTGTACGTCTGAATGTGTGTGCATGTGCCGTTTCCCACGATGCGGGCAGGCTATGAGATGCTTTGAGTGACGGCAGCGCGCTACGTCACCGCGGCCATTTTTATGCTGCATGCCGACCGCAATAGTCGCAAAACCCGCCTGTGACATGCAGTGCCCGCGCCCCGCGGATTAGCCGCCGCCCGCATATTTGCCATTTTGCTGTGTGACCTGCCAACACAAGATATATCATTGCGGCGCTATTCGGCACACGGATGGCGGCAGTAAATTTGTACCGCCACACAGTGCAGCGGCGATGACATAAAAAGCCGCGCGATGCGAGTCCAGCTAAACTTCGTCCAAGGATGTTCAGTTCGATTGGCAGAAAGTGACGCGCGTTCGTTGCCGTTCTTCTGCCGCACTGTGCTGAACATTCAAAATGGCGGCGTGCGCCGACGACCAATTGTTGTACAGGAGCGCTGTCGTCGGGCCCGCATGACTTGCAAGGCTCGTACGCGATGGGCGCAGTGGTGTAGCCAGGATTTCGTCCAGGGGGCGGGGCGGCCATCAGAAGAGAGGCCTCCTCCTTGCTCAGCCCCCACCCAGTCATTCTTGCGAAGTCATTTTCGCTCATCGCCGGCATCAGCTGGGGAAACCTCAGCCTTCACATGAAGCCGCGCCTCTCGTCCTCTTCCACCACGAGTGTTGAGACCCCGCCAGACTGCCTGAGAGTAGCCCCCGGAAATTGAGCGATTTGGCACGATGTCAGGATGAGATGACCTGCACCTTCCCGTCGACCAGCCGGACGACGAGCAGGGTGACCTGCGGGGAGGCCGCACAGCGCCCGCTGTCCGGCGGTGAGCAGGATAACCTCGGCGGGGTTTGCCGAGTCCATCCGCGACCAATCGGCGTGAGAGGTTGGCGACGCTATATAACCTAGCGGTTGAATGCGTCGTAAAAGAACTCGAGACTCTTCTAGGATAACCTCGCTGCCGAGAAGCCACCGGGCGCTCACTGTCCGGCCGGCGAGCAGGATAACCTCGGTGTGGAGAAGCCGCCGAGAAGCCGCCGAGAAGCCGCCGAGAAGCCGCCGAGAAGCCGCCGAGAAGCCGCCAAGAAGCCGCCGAGAAGCCGCCAAGAATCCGCCGAAGAAGCCGCCAAGAATCCGCCGAGAAGCCGCCAAGAATCCGCCGAGAAGCCGCCAAGAATCCGCCGAGAATCCGCCGAGAAGCCGCCAAGAATCCGCCGAGAAGCCGCCGAGCGCCCGCCGTCCGGCGGCGGCCGGCAGTCTGAGGCGATGAAGCTGGACGCCGGCCGGCGGGCGGCGCGGCCGCACCTCGTCCGGCCAGCTTTGACGACATTCCCTGATGCCGCCGATAGCCGCGTCTCGGCCGCCCGCGCCGTCGGCGCACGCCACTGCAGGGAAATCGGCTTCCGGGCGGCACAAGCCGCGCTCCTTTGAGCGGCCGGTCGAGCCGATGCTTGCGGTCGAACGCGGCGGGGAGGTGCCGCGCCCGGCGTCAGGAGACATTAACGCCGCATGGGTAGTCCGGTGGATGGAGCACCAGCCTGCGAAGGTCTCCCATTCTCGGCACAATGGGTCGAGTCGCTTTGCGCGCTCGCCGTTGACGCCTTCGACTGGGAAGGCCAGCTGGCAACTCGGCGGCAAAGTCGGGAACGCAGGCCCCAGGCGGCCGTGTCAGATCATGTGTGCACGTGAAACTATCGATCCAAATTGTGCTACAGAGATACACTTTCCAGATCGGATGGTGAAATCAGGGTCAATTCAACAAGGTAGCGCTTAGCATTTAATCTGATTATGTAAAGCCTCCCCAGCAACAATTCGAACTAAATATATTAAATAACTAAAAGATAAAAACGGAATCCAGTGGGCCGGTTTGTGCACGTGTAGCCCATGCGCTCCTCGCCGAGAGAAGCGCCATTGCTGATGCTTGAGACGGGTGAAGGAGAGAGGCAGGTGGTCATGCCCAGGCCGGCTACCGCATATCACGCGTTGGCAGGTGGTCATGCCCAGCCCGGCTACCGCATATCGCACGTTGGCAGGTGGTCATGCCCAGGCCGGCTACCGCATATCACACGTTGGCAGGTGGTCATGCCGACCGTTGGCAGGGGTGCCGGACCGCATATACACGTTGGCAGGTGGTATGCGGGTCAGGCCGTAGTTGGCAGTGGCATGCCCAGGCCGCTATCACACGTTGGCAGGTGGTCATGCCCAGGCCGGCTACCGCATATTACACGTTGGCAGGTGGTCATGCCCAGGCCGGCTACCGCATATCACACGTTGGCAGGTGGTCATGCTCAGGCCGGCTACCGCATATCACACGTTGGCAGGTGGTCATGCCCAGGCCGGCTACCGCATATCACACGTTGGCAGATGATCATGCCCAGGCCGGCTACCGCATATTACACGTTGGCAGGTGGTCATGCCCAGGCCGGCTACCGCATATCACACGTTGGCAGGTGGTCATGCCCAGGCATGCTACCGCATATCACACGTTGGCAGATGATCATGCCCAGGCCGGCCACCGTCTGTCACACGGTGTTCGTGTGACAGCTGCATTTTCTTCTGTCACGGCTTCATCTTCTCTCCATGGCACACATTTCAAGCCCACCGGCGGCGGTGTGCTTTGTCCGGCTGGTGTGGCTGTGAGGTTTGGTAGCCGCCGTCAAACGCTGCATTTGCACGTCTGTCACTTCTCATCACTTGTTGGTAACTATCGCCCACCAATGAGTCAACGGAAAGTGTTATGAACGTAGCCGATTCAGGGTCGTGTTTCCATGGCAACATCAAACTTGGCTCCATGTGATTCGCTTCATGCAATGTGTCCGTTTAATTTTCTTCGCCGTCGTGAAAACAGCACTGCAAGTTGTCAATGCTCACGTGCGAATCTTGAGTTCATGTTCCTCCCACAAGAAACAAGAAGGTGTCGAATACACCCTCCCCCATCCCTCCCGTGGGAGAGGTAACGTGAGGGAATCGCTTCAAAACTGAACTGATCCCAACACGTGGAAAGTAAGGCATTTCGCAGCAAAGTCCGAGTTGGAATGAAAGGAACGCAAACTTCCTCAATAGATAGCAGCTCCCTCTATGTGAGAACTTTGAGTACATAATACAAAACTTGTCTGTTGGCACCGATAGAAATGTTAACCTTGCCATCGGAGGGTATTCCTTTTGTTCATGTATTCCCATATATATATATATATATATGTCAGATTGTAAAACATGATTTAAAACCAGCACCAAGACGTCTAGTCGGATCACATGTTGATTGCTGTGTCCAGCTGGATCGTTCCTCTACATCAGATATGGAAACGTGACTGTGTAGCTACAGCACTTACGTGAATAATGCGAGTACACAGGAATATGATGAGCGATCGTGCACGTCTCAGACGTCCAAGAATTCCGCTTATGCGCTGGAGATACCTCAGAGATATCAAACTATTTTTGACCTTGCAGGTGCGCTTTAAGTCATCCACCTCTGGACCCGGATGTCTGGCTGGCTGCCATCCGGATGTCTGGCCGACCCCAAACTCTTGAGCCACGCTTAACGATGAATGGCCACTTACGGAACTTAAAGTAGCGATTAACGCGCACACTTATTCAAGGGTATCAGTCTCCACTCCCTGATTTTTTTGTGTATTGTGCTGTGCACGAACAGACTGGCGGCGGCGCTTTTCCAGCCGTTTGCCCCTGGCTACAGTGGGCAGCTTCTATTGTTGTAGATTATTCAATGAGCTAGTTGAGTTTGAATTGATGTTGGCCAACATCAGAAGGCTGGTCAGTGGCAGGCCGGATAGTCTGGGGACGGGGGGGGGGGGCAGGTAGCCGGCCGTGCCGAGGGGCTGTCGGGTGGGCGTTCGACCCGATGTTTCGTGACGAATTGCAATTTGACGACCGTGAATGGCAGTATTCCACTTATGAGCACCTGTTGCTCCCACAGGTGTGCATCCAATTATGCATACGTTTTTGATTGCTCAATGAGAGAGAGAGAGAGAGAAGAGAGAGAGAGAGAGAGAGAGAGAGAGAGAGAGAGAGAGAGAGAGAGAGAGAGAGAGAGAGAGGAGGGCAGGAGAGAAAGAGAGGAGAGCAGGAGAGAGAGAGAGAGGGGGCAGGGCAGGAGAGAGAGAGAGAGGAGGGCAGGAGAGAGAGAGAGGAGAGAGAGAGAGAGGAAGGCAGGAGAGTGAGAAAATGAGAGAAAGAAAAGAGAGGGAGGGATGAGATAAAGAAAAACAATCCACACAACATTAAGTCATGCTGAGCAGTTGGGATTATTCGGGCAAAGCCAAAATACCGAATACCATGAAGCATGTTGGATATCGGTGTGCGCATCGCACTGACGGACAAATGAGGCAGGCCGAGATGATGCGCCTGCACTGTCATGTCCTCTTGTTCAGCTATTCTGATATCTATCGCTCTGATCTCATTTTCTCGAGATTGATATATGTGCACTTATGACGTGGTCCTGTCAAATGTTGACAAATGTTCATGGACTGGTTGTGAAAATATTGTCCCGTCAAATCGCAGCAAACCCACAAGCCATGCATTTGATCTGAGTTGTGGTTGATTTCACCTGTGGTAGAACTTCTTTGGTTCTCTTATTTGTCATTGCAAGACAATTTGGATTATATTGAAATCCGAGAGCGAAATCCTTTTGAATAGATGAATGAAATGATTCAGTTATTTGTGTACCATAAAGGTAAGACCAATAATGCAACGTAGTTATTCTTATAATATAAACGTTAAGATGAAATCTTCCCTTTCGCTTTCCTAGGTCATTAACAGTGTTTACATTTCGTTATAGACTGGTGAAGTCTAGATGGTGTAGTTTAAGAAGCGCAAATTCATGATTCACGTAAATTAAATGGCTCTTGACTTAGAAGTGGAAAATACGGCCCTGCCATAGTACAGTACAGTCAGAGTCTCAGAAACCTAAGAAGCCTGTTGCTGTAGTGAATTACAACAATTCTAAGGGCTTAATTATAAGCATAAAACAGCATACTTACGACGTACAATTTCATGTAATCAGCCATCTATTAAATAGTTGTCTGTTAAGCATTATTTATGCTTGTAAGCTTAAGCCTATTATGTATGCTATGTATGCTTAATTGATATATATGCTAGTTATGCCTTGCTGTGCGGTATTAAATAGCCCATTATGTGGGAAACTCAGGCTCAGTCTATATTGACGTCAATGCCACCTCACATTCTTCGTACTCCCGGATCTCATATCCTTAAAAATAACAACCAGAGGGCTATCTGACGGGAAGTGGCCAAGCCTACCAGGCCTACCCTTCGCTGCACGACTACACCCTTCCATGGCACGCAATTCGCAAAGGCTCACCGGTGTACTTTCAGTAGCTCTAACTATAAATCTGGCCGAATTGCCAGCAACCATTCATAAAATATAATCAATGTCCAGGAGGTTTTTTTTTCACCGGAAGAGTGAGATCACGACAGTAAATACGAGTGACGGGTTTCCTCACCGCAGGCACGTCCCTGGCCGTCGCCACGTCGGCTGCTATGGTTACCAGCGGTGCGCGCGGTGGTGCTACTGTGCACCACACGTGCACGTGGAGTGCCACCTGCTGGTGTGGTGGTGTGAGGCCGTGGGATGTGTGGCATGTGATGCTCAAGTGGCACCAACAGGCTTTCAGCAAAAGTGATAAAACATTGGAGTCCGGCATTTGCGTAGCGGATTTTACCACATGCATGTTTCTCAGCAGTTTCCAAGCAAACTACCACATACTTGCTTTTTATTTGCTAGGAATAGGTTTCAAGTGCAACTAAAGAATCTCTGGAGTTCATGGATGTTTTTCCAATAAGGACTTGTATTTTATGTACTTGGCTTCTTAATAGCCGCAACGGTTCTTAATGGATTAATCACAGTGCATTACGGAGGGAGTGCGGTAGTGAAGAATTATTTCAGTCGCATAGCTGGTGAGATATTTCGGATATTTTATTTGTTACGGTAACCGGAAACAAATAAGGGGTCGACAAGTTCTTGTTTTAAGAAATGAACCAAAAAGCGCATGAACAACGAATACTGTTTTGCTTCCGTATCAAAGTTTATCAAGTTTATCAAATCAAGTATCAAGCTTCCGTCCGAAGTGCACACTAAAAAAAAATAATTCGACTTGCGATAAACAACTCGAAATATTTTAAATAGAACCGATATGGATCTCATAGCTGAAGCCAATAGCTCGGAGAAAAAGGGAACTCCGAATGTTTTCCATGCAATTGCGTCAATATCATCAATATCAATATCAATTGCAATATCATCAATATCTCGCTTCGTCGCATCGATATAGTTCATTATCCTGCGTACCCTCATGTAAACAAGAGCACCACAAACAATGATGTCTTTCTGTGAGAATCGCTGTGAGCAATTCTGTGTCCGGGTGGTTTCCGCTCCACCGAGTCGATGCAATTTTCGGCATGCATGGAAACACGTCGTGTTTAAAAGCCTTATTTCCTTCACACCACATCTTTGACAGCTACACATTGCACACCGTTGGCAATTACAAATTACACGTCGTTGTTATCTACACATCGTTGAAAATTGTACCCTGCATATCGTTGACAATTACACACTGCACATCGTCGACAATTATACATCACAAATCAGTTACAATTTCCGATTGTTTTGGCCGATGATTCCACGACTCGTCACGTGTCTTTCAGGGCTATCGGGTCTCCGCTGCTGATGGACCCCAACAAAGTGTGCCGTCGCCTGCGGCGGCTGCGGGGTCGGAGGTCACGCATCTGTCGGCGCCAGCCGGAGGTGATCAAAGAGGTCCACAAAGGAGTCGTCATGGCAACCAAAGAGTGCCAGTACCAGTTCCAGAGCCGGCGATGGAACTGCACCACGAACAGGCGCAGCCTCAAGAACATTCTGCTGAAAGGTGAGGGAAGCTGGCCCGGAAGAGCGCGTGTCACTCGAGCACAAATCACGGCGCTCTTCCAGGCCAGTCGGTGGTTTGCTCTAATCCAGCAGTCTGCCTTTTTATTTGTTGTTACAATAGAATCCGCAAATTTGTGCTACTTGGAATCCGCAGCTGTAAAGATACCGGGGCATGCCGGAGCTATTTTGCACATTAGCGCACGCTTAATAACAACGTTTTGCAGGAGGCTTCATGTTGCATGTGGTTCACATCAAAACGTACCCGAACGCTCTCGCTGAAGACCATGTTAATTGCCACAACCCTCTGAAGAACTGAAAATCAGCGTTGTCCTCGTAGACATGGTTACTGGGGGGATTGGAAGATAATGTTGTAAAGCGTTAATCATAGCATTGCTCTGAATCTCATTCTGCATATATTTGTATCAGTTAGCGAATAACGTTAAAAAGCAGCAATTAGAATGGCGAGGAAAAATAGCAAATTTACCTTGAACTTCCTTGGGTCCTTCAACAACAAATTCGACTGCTAGATCATGTATAGCCATCATCATAGATCATGGCTCCAAACTCTTATGCCAGTTGGTCGCGGGTGGATTCGATAATGCTGCCGACCGCTGGATTCGAACCGATGATTTCACGATCAAGAATCGAACGTACTACCTCTTGAGCTTCCGCAACCCCAGTTTGAACTCCCCACAATCAATTAAATTGCCCTGGCTTTTACCACGAAACTGTTTCGAACATTCAAACCGTATGAACATTGGAAACTCATGACATATTCAAGTGCGTGATGGTAGGGATTCACCGACTAACGGATCTGTTCATGGCTACATAAGCTAAGCAAACTGGAGACAGACCTTCCCTTAAGCTTCTCAGAAACCCTCACCGAGACCTTCGCGATAATAATCAGCTTAAATGTGACTCAACCTCATAGTCACCTTTCAGAATGTCATACAATCGTGGACAAAAATGCAAATTGCTTGGGTGGTTGGCATGGCATGAAGGGCAAACATATCCACAAAACCAGACACCGCTGAGCTACCCGATCTGGAGAAGACCTAACCGAGATCGGCCCGTTCGCAGACCTGAAGGAGACTGGCTACGTGAACGCCATCACCTCAGCTGGTCTGGTGCACGCCATCACCGCCGGCTGCTCCCGAGGTCACATGCTCGACTGCACGTGCGGTAAGGCTCTGCCGGGTCAGATGTCCAGGTCACGGTGTCGGCCCGTAGTGTGTGTGTAAGGTCACGGCAGCAAGCTTAAGGTCAGGCGAGGGGTCACGCCACTCGTCTGAAGGCCAGGTGTCAAGAAAGTCGAAAGTCGATCTTCGGTTTGCTAATTGCACCTTCTTAGTTTGCAATACATTTGGCGTGTCCAGGCACCAACTTTCAGGAAAACAGCAAACGTGTCAGTGGCCTGCCCACCGGAAGCCCTTCCTCAAGTCATCGTTTGCCACGAAAAAAAATGGCGCTATGGTAATCAGTGATCGTATCTATCTGCTTCAGTGCTACACTTATGGCTTCGGCCCCGAAATACCTCCAGACTTTGACGTCAGCAATCTTTTGAACATTGTGCCACCAAAAGCCAAGTTTCCAAAGCGGAAATCAATTGCTACCTATCGCACATCGCCGCCGCTTGCCGCCATAATGCCATGTTATCGTCCCAGATACGCCAATTTTACAGTAATAAATAATAAATTCTGTCATACTGGCTAAGCATGAACAAGTGTATGAAATGTTCGTGTGTTGTTGTTCCACGGAATACAAAAACAAATGACAGAAAACACCTTACTAAATCTCTCTCTCAGCCACGGCTTGTCAAACTGGAATGCAGTGCCTGTGACAGGATGCGTTAGAATGAGCGGGTAAACTCGTGATGTTGAGTTCAAGCTCAATCTGTTCTTAAATGGCGCGAGGAAACTCAAACGACAAAATCAGCTCACCATATCTAAGGGAGATTTGCAGGGAGCGTTGGGTGTGAATGGGGCTGGTATTTAAAATTGTATCACAAGTGTTATGGCACAAGACGTTATGTTCACCAGAAAAGGACACCAATGTTTCTACTCAGCGCCTTCATCACGTTGATGAAGACGTTGCATTCTTGCTCGATGAATGTAGCATAATGTACCATATCACTTTTAATCTAACTTGTCGAATGAACTATCAGCAGTGCTTGAAATTTCCCTTGAGCTTCACAATATAAAGAAAGTATGTTGGAAAAAGCACTTAGCACCACCAATCCGTAGATCTTGAGTTATTTCCTTAGAAAATGAATGAAACGCCGAAAATATCTACTCACGTGACACAAATTTATGCGGCTTATGGTACGCCCTTGAGAAGCCCAGGAACACAATTTTGTCAGCCATGGCACAGATGGGTCGTCAATGGTACGTGGTGTAGTGGATGAAACCCATATTTAAATGAAGAGACCAATGGTTCACTCATTCACATATGAATTGTTTCATTCGTCATACTTTTGAAGCCTGTGTTTCCACTGCCGCGCCGCTGTTCGCCCGACATTATCGCTCGGCGTGATTACGAACAACCCTTCCCAGACCGCATTTTTAACCTCCCGCCTTTATCGCCCCTGAATGCCCATATCTTGTTCATTGCCCCATGGAGTTCGCCAGTGACAAAGGACGAAATCCCATTGAAGTCAGACGAATCCCCACGGACAATGCGTGCTTCACAGGAAATCCCGCCAAAGCCCTCGGCTCAGCATGCACAAGCTGGTTAAGCTGCTGCCTAATAAAGGGTCGCCACTCCTCGACGGTTCAATTCCAGCGGCGGTCTGCTCACGGTCGGCGGTGGCGGCCGGCTCGGTTGCCTTGTATGGTCACGTCTGTGTGCACTCATCTGTCCGATGACCGTTTGCGTGTGTATGCACACACCTGTGAGCTACCTGGGGCGTCGCGCTGGTCCGTCCTCGGCGCCTCGACCGTTCCGCCAGAGGCGACGCTCCTGGCGTTCGGAGCTGCTTTCGTGTCGGCGAGCCGACAGAGCGCGAGGCGTTTCCTCCGCGCGCCGGCGGCCCTCCTGCACCGTCCATTGCCTGGCGTGCTCGGGGCCAGCCGAGCCCACCCGTGGGACCGCCAACTGGCTGGGCGACTTCGCCTGGCGGCCCGTCGCTAATTAACGTGTGCGGTTGAGGTGTTTATTTTATGCATTGCCGGTTTCCATGCCGGGCGGCGGAAATATACGAGTGCGAACTGCACATGAATCAACCGCTCGCGAGTAATTACGCCGGCCATTTGGAGGGACGAGGCGTCGCGGGCGCATGGAATTCCCGTGCTGGAAGTGCAGTGAGACATCAGGGAAGTGCAGTAACCAATTACGGCGCGGTTTTACACAGTCTCCGTCAATTAACCGCGCTGATGAACACGGTTTTGGCATGTCGCTGGACCGTTCAGCTTCGCTTCCTGTTGATCACGTGACACTTGACACCGGTCCGTGATGCGCAGTGCCCTGGCATTGCTTCCAAGCGTGGGTGGTGCAAGAAAGACGGGTCAAGTGACATCGACGGGCGGCAGCTGTCCTGACGCACACTGGATGCGGTCTGTGTAGAGTCCGTTCACCGTCGTTCGCTCTCCAATGCCACTCACGTATTGGCATCCTTGCTTGATCTTCTAAGCCTACACGAGACAAAACTTAAGTTTGGTTAGACCCCGGCCAGCGCCCGCACGGAGCCAACCAGCCCGATGCTGGATGGGGCCGGCGCCAGCCCAGTTCAGTGCCGCACCGCTTGAGCTCAGCTAATCGGCACAATTGCCACGTCAGCTTTACTTTGTCGCCACCTTCAAGTGGCCGAACAACACCTAGTGCCCGACTGTGTCAATAGGTGGCAGTCCACACGCACTGAACTCGAAGCGCACGGCACCACAGTGTCGATCAAAGAGCTAACCGCCATTTCGGCTTTTCATGCGCGAGAGTGAAAAATTTACCCCGCGTGTGCGACAAATCAGTACAATCGTATTACAACATGCAGCTTAAATTCTGTTTGTTATAATCTGCGCTATGCTTCGTGTATATGTAGTAACCGGTTGAAATCCAGAATCAGTCACCTCGTTTACATGAGCAGCAAAACTTCCGAATACGATGCGATTAGGAAAACTGCGAAAATAACGCCCTTGTAAACGAGCTTGTGCATAGAAAAATGTGCGGAAAACTTAACGCAAATTTACGCTTCGGTAGGTGTAAGTTTGCGATAAGCGCCAAGCGTGCACAAATAACGGTACGACTGCATGGATCAAGACATTTCTTGGAAATATTGCTCGCTAAGTTTTGAGTAAATTATGGTAATCATCAAATTAAACGTCTTGTTTTTATTCTAATTGAAAACCTAGCGATGAAACACAAAAATCAGACAAGTAACAGCTGAAAGCGGCGCTCAGACATCACGTTTTTATTGCGTGCCCGAATCGTTAGTTTTACGCTGTGGTGGAGTGTTCAACTTGCGGATTTGTAACAGCGTTTGAGTTTTGCTGATTTGTCTCTTGATTGCATTGTGAACCTAATTTACCCTCTTTATTTGGCTATTGCACAGTTTGGAACAGGGCCGTCTGGAACAAAGAGCCATTACATAGTCTGGCCCGGAAGCAATGCACCATTTGATTCACGGAGAAGAAAGGCTATGTTGTCGTCGATAACGTGTCATCGACTACGTAAATCCTTCGAATTCGCAGATTCCCTACATCTCTGCCCAACAACCTCTAACTGTGTGGATCACTGATCATACCTTGTGCCTGTGTACGCCGTTGCTCGAAGCAGGTGCATGAAAAGCGCAAAAATGCCCCAAATATTCAGAACTTTTCACCGCATTGGGTCGGCCGTCAAATCGCAAAAGTTGGATTAGATCGCTGCCCTGCTCTTGTAAACGGGCCGCGCGATCGGAACTTTTGCGAATCGACCGGATCGGAAATTTCCGTTTACGGCTGACCTGCTCATGCAAACTGGGTGAATTTCTCCAGTTTATTTCGCGGACTCGCATGAGTAACAGCCAAAAAATCCTCGCCATCCAACCGCAGGTCTCCAACAATTTCGTCCGCTGTTGGTTTGATGATTTGACGGTTTGATGGTCCGATGGTCTGCTAATCTGATAGTCTGGTCATGTTGTTTTCTGATGGTACAGAGGTTTGTTAGTCTGGCGGTCTATTTTGAGGACCTTGTGGTCTGATGGTCCCATGGTCGGGTTGCACAATGCTCTTACGGTGTGGTGATCTGGTGATCTGATGGTTTGCGTATCTTGTGTTCTATTGATCTGTTGATCTGGTGGTCTATTGACCTGCTGATCTGGTGGTCTATTGACCTGGTGATCTGGTGGTCTATTGACCTGGTGATCTGGTGGTCTATTGACCTGTTGATCTGGTGGTCTATTGACCTGCTGATCTGGTGATCTATTGACCTGGTGATCTGGTGATCTATTGACCTGGTGATCTGGTGGTCTATTGACCTGGTGATCTGGTGGTCTATTGTCTGGTGGTCTGGTGGTTCGTTGCACGACGATGTGACGAAGTGTGCGATGGTCTGATGGTCTGACGGTCCAGCGGTCTGCTCCGCAGAGGTGCCCACGATGGTCAGATCGCCCACCGCCCACCCAGACTGGACGTGGGGCGGCTGCGGCGACAACGTGCACTACGGCTACAAGAAGGCGCGCCGCTTCCTCGAGGCGCTGTTCCGGCGCCGGGCGGACGTCAAGACCCTCATCATGCTGCACAACAACGAAGTCGGACGACTGGTGAGCTTAATACAACGAAGAATGGCTCTTAAGTGCTCCTGGGTTTTAGACATTGCGTGAGACGAAATGTACGACCCTCAATATACCAGGAGGTGCTGAGTTTACATCAAAAGTAACGTTAAGGATTATGCTATATCACTCCTGACGATGGCCCCTGGCCGAAACGTTGAGTAATATAGCATAATCCCTAACGCTATTTTTGATGTAAACTCAGCACCTCCTGGTCGTACATTTCGTCTCACGCAATGACTGGTGAGCTGACAGTTCCTGAGCTCAACTCGCTGGCCTTCACGCTCGAAGTGAATTATTTTTAATGTAATATTGTTATAAATGCTCCATACTGTCTAGTGAGTTTATAATGTGCCAATGCCTAGCATCTAAGCTAATGAATGTTTTACGGAACCTCTGGTGACAGATCAAAGATGCGAATCGCCGCCTTTCATGAGGCGTTGTAAAGCATTGTAATCTAGCAACTGAGGGACATGTTGCAGTAAAATATAATTCGTATGGATGTGCCAATACCCATTCATTTATCTGATGGTAATGGCCACGCATTGCAGCTCACAATCCCATGGTGTTGGTATTCAAGGACTATCGCAAAATACTTTCCCTGACCAGTACTCTGACCATACCCTGACCAGATCCCTACACCCCTACACTGATGGCAGCCTTGGCTTTATCCCGACGCTTTGACCTCTGCCGTTTCCCGTCGTGATCACAGTGCTTCGTTTTCCCCCTTCAAGAAATAGCTGTAATTTAGCCAGCCAATCCTTTTCTCGTGATGGCGTGGATCCGCTCGTGTGTCATAGCAGATTCAACCCGACACAATCACCTGACAGCTACTGCGGGGATTCTGTAGAATAAGCATTTTGCGTGTCTGAAATTTTGTACAGAGATAAATTTCGTGACATGGATTTTCTATACCTGGGAATGTTTTGCACCTCGAATGTTTCTGTATACCTTGTATTTTTAACTTGGGATATTTTTATCACGTGATTCTTTTCACGGGCATCATGCGCCGCAAGATGATGTAGTCTAGAGACTTCGCACTCAGGGATCCTATGCTTCGAGCGATTCTTTGCCGGGGGGGATTCTCCACCCCGGGGAACATGCACCACGCGTGTCATGCTCCAGACTCTCCCGACTTTTGGTGCTGCGTCGCCTGCCCTGTCCTTGACCTGTCTGCCACAGGGAGTGCGGCACCGACCGCTCTGACCTCTGACCTCTGACCTCGCCGCTGCGGATGGCATGACAGCCGACCGCTCTAACCTCTGACCTTCCCCCGCGGATGGCACGACAGCCGATCGCTTTGACCTCTGACCTCTGGCCCGTCTGCCGCGGGTGGCAGGACAGCCGACCGCTCTGACCTCTGACCTTCCCCCGCGGATGGCACGACAGCCGACCGCTCTAACCTCTGACCTTCCCCGCGGATGGCACGACAGCCGACCGCTCTGACCTCTGACCTCTGGCCCGTCTGCCGCAGGCGGTGCGGCGGCACATGCGCATCGTCTGCAAGTGTCACGGCCTGTCCGGCTCATGCACGCTGCGCACGTGCTGGCGCAAGTCGCCGCTGTTCCGCGACGTGGGCGCCCGGCTGACGGCCGCCTACGACAAGGCGGCGCGCGTCATCCCCGGCAACGACGGCAAGAGCCTGATGCCGGCCAGCGAGGGCGACCCGCCGCCGGCGCGCACCGCGCTCATCTACGCCGAGCGCAGCCCGGACTTTTGCGACGCCAGCCGCGCGCAGGGCAGCCTCGGCACGCGCGCGCGCCGCTGCGTGCGCGCCACCGGCAACTGCGCCGAACTGTGCTGCGGCCGCGGCTACAACACGCGCCAGGTGAACACCACGCAGAACTGCAACTGCCGCTTCCGCTGGTGCTGCGAGGTGCTGTGCGACAAGTGCTCGGTGGTCGAGACGTTACACTTTTGCCGGTGATCCGCCGGGGGCGCCACGGTCGCGGCCGGGCCGGCGCCGGCCCGGCGCTGTGGTCGGGCGCCGCGCGCGACTGTGATTGTCGGCGGCGGCGCGCGGGCTGCCGGCCGTGATTGTGATTGTCGGCGGCGGCGGGCTGCCGCCGCCGCGCCGGCCGCCCTCCCGGCACCTGTGATGCACTGACGGCGACGCGCCGCACGCCCGAGTCGGCCCCCGCCGCCGTGTGCGAAGTCCCTCGGCAGCCCAGCCGCTCCGTCTCGCCGGTCGGCGCACCGTCGGACTCGTCGCGACCGGGACGCTCGCCGATACTTCGACTGTGTCTCCACGGGCTGCAGTGTGTAAATACAGCCAGCTGCCGTTGCGATATTTCAGCGGCACAGTGTGCGCACACCGCGTGCCCCGTCGTGTTCGCTTGATGTCGAGACAGAACGTGTTGCATCGAAGCCGGAAATGCGGAGCGTCTGTTGCGCGGAGACGTCGCAACTGGAAATGTCTGATCGGTCGGCTTCATGACCGCCGTGTTGTCTTTTTTTGGACGAATCAAATTATACTGAGAAGAGTCATATGAATGATGAATGACAGAAAGATTAGTGCGCATCACATTGAGTTCACAAACGTTGTTCGAAATAAGCTACTAGCGATATGGTAAGACTGACTGGACGCTGTACATTGTCCCGATGAAATGAGCAGTGTTAGGTACAGGGTCATCTGCGACATTTGGTTCATTTGTGTATTGTGATACGTGGCAGTCATGCTCCACGATATATTGAAGGAATGCGGTGCTTGTAAATATGTTTGTGTCTAGTGCTACTTTGCAATGGCCGTGCAAATGGTTTGATTTATGTGTACCTGTTGGAATAGGACATGGCATGAGCCATGGAAATTACGGCATACCGAAAACAGCTGACTCGACTTTTGTTGGTTGTCCATGATCACGGATCAACACACACAGAGCAAAGTCAAAGAGCATGGGTAATGTCCAGTTATTACGGATTACAGATCGCAGGAGGCATGCGAAGATGAAATGAGCCATGCTGGCTTTGCGACGCAGGGATTTCAACATGCTTCAGGGCGAATGGAAAATGTAATGGATCAAGAACCGTTGACTATAAGAAAAGTCGGAAAATGGAACGCGAAGCGAAACATGGGGAACCAAGTTGTTGCAATACGTCCCTAGTATTATTATATATTAATTTAATTACTACATGCGTTGTTATTTTCCAGATAACTAGGACCAGCTAACTGACAGAAAACAGATGACGAACTGAAGCAAAGAAATCGCCGACACACAATATGTTTTCCATGACCTTCCATTTGTGTAGTGCATATGCTTATGCACTACACAAAATGTTTTTCATGACCTCTTGACTAGCCTGTAATAATATTTATTCTTGTGCAATTGTCCAAGCTTGGCATATTCTGTATCTTGATGTTCATCACGTGTTGCCTACGTTACTTCAGCAGACGAAACGTTTCCCACCACTATAGGCTGCGACTGGAATACTGTCAAATTGGATGTTTAAATTGAACTACAAATACAGATTATGTGAAGTTAAGTGTTTGCGCCACAAACCAACTAATGGAACAACTGTTCTATGGATGACATACTGCGCGTTATTGGTATGAAAAGTGAAACATGCATTTGACATGCACAATCAGCTACTGCATTCAATGTTCAGAACATCAGCATGATGAAGGAATGTACTTCTCAGGAGTTGTTCCTGCAATTGCCCATTGCGTTTCGTGTCGCTTGTATTTTAAAAGCGTGAACCACAAAATGGTATTTACTTCATTGGTTACCGCTTAGAAGACAGATGCACAGACAGCTGCTCTACTTCAAAGAAGTGCCACCTTTGTAGACAGTCGAAATTAGAAGTTTGGCGACGACTATCTCTCAGGCTTCATAACATCAGTGTTTTTTAAGTCCATGTTTAGCATTTACTTAATGCCACTGATCACTTAAGATGGTGCTGCCACGTAATCCGATAGAAGTGACACGGAGATATCTGAAACTAATCGATTCAATCTAGTAAAGAAATTGATAATACCACACGAAGTAATATCTATGCCAACACGACGCTTTTAAGACCAGTTAGTGTCTACGGTGTGGCAGGCAGCATGAGTGTGATTTTGAGGAATAATTAATCCACAAATGCATTTTCATCATCTACGGTCATTGCCCAAATTCGTGTTTCAGGTGGCTTACCACATTTTCATATTCAGACGTGAACTGATGGCTGTGTGGATAACTACGGAGATGCACTGAGTTAAATATTCTTCTCCGATAAAATTGCGAACTAAGCTTTCGTCAATATTCCTGAGGGAAAAAGCAGCACTGCTATATTCGGAGTGCAAGTTTTCGCCCTTTATGTGATTTTAGTCGAAATATAAAACATTAATGTACCAACAAACGCAGGTAACTCTCACGTGCACAATTATATCAGACTTAAGCCATGCAGCAGAATTTCAACACTGGAAGAAAAACAAATACAGAAAATCCCACGATGCAGCCCAACTGTGTAATATATTCCAATTTCTTAATGCGCAGTGTGAGATAGAAAGCATAATTTTAGCGAGATGATGGCATGCACTACGTTGCAAGTCATAAGAGATCTTAACAAGATATTGTGGGGTAACATTTATGGTTGTCTGATTTCGATAGTTTTCTGGACATTATTCAACTTGGCTCCGTTATTTCACTTGGCCGCCCCGGTACCTTAGCTGCTCGTCTCGGCCTGCACTGGTTCCCCTGACCTGGCGAGACAGAGTCCGAGTTTAATGGAGTCGCTCCCAGCCGGGGGCTTGCGTGGCCCCGGTTGGGCGTGTGGGTCAGTCGATAATTGGTCTGATATGGCTGAGATGTGACGCCGTATCGGTGTATTGGCGGCGCGTTAAGCTCGCGGTCAAAATTATGCCTGGTCTGGCATTCTGGTTCAACTGGAATTCACGAATCGAGTGGTGGAGCCAGGGTTCACGCAGCCAGCTCCGCTTGGTATAAGTCTCGTCTGCAAAGGCACCCAGCAAGAGTTCGGACTAATTTTTAAATTCTGTTTTGATTGAGAGACTGTGTTTTCAAGCACGGTCCGAATCTGGTCGGGTTCCCTCACAATCCCAACCCCCAAAAAATGGAATTAGGACCAGCATGCATCTTCCCTGTAAATATCCCCCTCACCCCACACGGCGCTATTCCACTGCGCCGTTCGTAGTGACGAGTTGCAAACCATTTTTTTAAAATAAATTTAATCCGAGTTGTTGCTGGGTGGCTTTAGGAACCAGGGTTCTATTGCTGAGCAGAGTTTGTTGCGTGAACCCTGGCCCCACCACCCGATCCACGAATTCCTGTTCAACGGCAGAATTTTGATCGAAAGTTTAACGTGCCGTCAATGCACCGACAGGGCCGCCCGGTAGCTGGTCCCAGGCCTTATCCACCATTGCAGTGCTCAGTGGATGCGACTGCACTGATGACGTCACAACGGCGCCTACAGGTGCAGCCGATGGTGGCATTGGAGCCGCTAATGCCACCTTCAGGGCTCATATATAAAAAAGTCATCGCTCCATCTAAGAAAAAGATTATTGCGTCATCCTGCGAGCGATTCAATATTGCATATTCGCAGGGTGAAAATGCATGCACCCAGTGCATACCTGGGCGTAGTTTGAGTCAGTGTGCGATGGCCTGAACTTTTCGCGTAAGTACGTTAGGAGCAACCTGTGCAAAATGAAAATGTTCGGCCCTAATTTTAGTATTGTTGTCCCTCCCCCCTCCCCCCCCCGAATATTTGTTTGCAAATATACGCCCGCAATACTACCTTTAAGCGTAATTGATAATTTTATATTGCAGGATAGCATTGTCAGTGGGTGAAAGTTGAAAAGACATCCATGCAACATGTGATAGCGAGCATGTGATAATCTGCCGTCGCGCCGATTTGAAATGCATTCCCGAGCATTGATTCGACGCCCACCCGGTAATGAAATATTACCGTCTGTGCGGCGGCTCGAAACAGCTCCCGATTTGCATGGCGTGCCTGTGAGGACACATATTTCCCATGCAAGTCTCTTCATACTAACTGCGCTGATTCATGGCGCCTGTCAAAACGTCTCCTATTTCACTCCGGCTCGAGGCGGTCGCGACGTGGCCAGGTCATGCATTCCCCGGCCGACAGTGGTAAGCCGCTCGCGGCGCGTGCATTTGTGGCGCGCTCGCGCGCCGAGCCGACCGTCACGAAGGCGGACGCCGCGGCGGCTGCAATGTTTCCGCGCGCCGCGCCGAATCGATCGCATCGAGTCGCGCGGCGCGTCGCGCCGCCGCCGGCCGGCCCGCCGCCCCACTGCCATCTGTCGGCGCGCGGCGGCAACGGCCGCGCGCCGATATCATCGCGTATGAATGTCATAACAAGTTGTGCAAACAATACGTCTAAGTGGCCGCCGTCCAATCGGGCGCGCGGCCGGCCGACGCGGCCCGGTTTAAGATGGTATCGCCGGCCGCCGGCGGATTCCCGCTGCCGTTCCCACATACGACGGCCGAGCGTCGGCATGCGAGACGTCCGGGGAATCTTCACCTGTGGCGGCCGACCGACGCCGCAGTCGGCAGCCCCGCTATTCCTGTCGCGGCCGCCGATCGCAGCGGGCGCGCTGATCGATGCGCTGCCCCTCCCCGCGCCCCCACTCGCGCCGTCTTGACCCCTTCACTCGGCACAGGTCACGGTGCGTCCGCCCACCCTGCCTCGTCTTGCGCCGCATCCTTGTCGTACTGCTCCATGAACTACTCTTCCGTCTCCATCCCACAGTCCCGAAATGGCCAGAACTAGTAGAAGAGACGTTAATCCAACCGTCTAACAACTGAGCAGGCCGAAGTGCTCACCGTAATAAAATCAAACCGTCTAACAAAACTAATCCAATATCAAGTATCAATAGCAAAATGTTTTACAGTGCGCTGCACACCACAGCTGTTCTTAGAGGGTGCACAATTGTGCCTGTGCCTGTCTCCACCAACTCGTTTCACTGTGTCTTGCCTTCGCGTAGTAACATTAAGAAGCTCTTCAACCAACCCACTCTAAATTAACATGATTCACAGCGAGTGGCACCAACTCAACTAAACGGACACCCCGAGTCTAAAATGGGGACTCGTGGCACTGGTGCTAAGAAAAATGTACTCATTGATTCCTGGAATGAAGCAGCTAATCTATGGATACTCCTTATTGTGTCTGGTATTGAGACTAACCCAGGCCCTCGTTCCGTCAATCGTGCACAAATAAACATAAGCCACGTGAACATATCAGCTGCACGGCTCCTGCGTGGCTTGATGAGATCGCACAGTTTACAACTCAAAATAGTGTAGATATATTATTATTAACTGAGACAAAACCTAGCAGCCAGGTCCACCCAAGTCTTTGCAGATTATACAAATTCCATGATCCGCTGACGAGGCACAGGACTTGCCAAGGAGGTGGGGCTGCAATCTATGTAAGCGGCACTCGCACATAGATCACGGCACTCTCAATCAAAAGATTCAAACACATTGAACTTCATGATGAAACTTTCGACGCCTCGTTTTCACTTGATGGTGAAGATTATAGATGTATCGATCATAATATGCTGCCGAACCTGTCAAAATGGAAATATAAGTAATATGTTGACCAATTTAATAATAGCATGGCCTTAGCCCTGATGTCGAACCCATCCTTGTTACGGGCAATATTTTCTTGAACCAGTCGTACGCCAAGGAAAGAGTTGCCCCATGTCACTTAGATCTGCTGGTAACAATTAACACGCTGCAATTTCTCCAACTTATAGACGAGCCGACAAGAGTCGCAAACAAAGTAGAAAATCTCAGGGACGTAATCATTACTTCAAACAAAGAATTAGTTTCTGAAAGTGGTATCCTACCTCCTTTCTCAAACATTGATCATTGCCCTATATTTGTAGTTCTAAATATCACAAAGTCGACTAAGCAAATCTATAAGGAGGAAATACGGGACTGAACCAAACATCAGCAAATTAAAAAGTTCAATTATCGGTCGTACAGGTGTCACGATACCACCACAACATTATTCGTGAGGTACACAAGCCGGCAACACGCTGCATGCGAGGTCTAGAATGAGCCGGACTAAAATTTTACCTTTATTGACCTGGAAGGGTATTGTAGCACTAATCGGTACTGTAGGTTCACCTTGCAGGGTCTTGTGTCCAGTGCAATAACTGTCTCACAGACCAGAGCGACGCCTCACAAGAAAATGGCGCAATGTCCCACAAATAATCGGGTAACGAATTGTTCGCATTTTGTCCAAATTGTCTGCACTGCATGCAAGCTTTCTGTACATACCGAAACGGTACACCAAGTTTGAAATTGCGTGAGACGAAATGTACGACCCTCAATATACCAGGAGGTGCTGAGTTTACATCAAAAGCAGCGTTAGGGATTATGCTATATTACTCAATATTATTATTTGAGTAATATTTGAGTAATATAGTAATAATATTCTGGCAATATAGTAATATTTGAGTAACAGCATAATCCCTAACGCTACTTTTGATGTAAACTCAGCACCTCCTGGTATATTGAGGGTCGTACATTTCGTCTCACGCAATGTCTAAAACCCAGGAGCACTTAAGAGCCATTCTTCGTTGTATTAAACAAGTTTGAAATTGTTGTCTTTCCAACTGTGTCGGCTGCAGCCACCAGCACCGCCGGAATGTTCCGCTCCAGCACCGGACATGGCGCTCATTTGTCAACGCCGAGCGCGCTATGCCGCATCGCCAACATCGGTTGTCTTTATTGCTGAAATGCGCGTATTCCCATGGGCATTGGACGAAAATATGCATGCAAGCATGCCAGCGATGACAAAGGTGAGCATCGCCATCTCAGGATTCATTTGATATGCGCTGTTTGCGGCTGAATCCTCCGTAGTTTTGCAGCTGCGCGCAGGACAAGTATGCAAGGCGGCTACTGTTCGGCTGTCATGGTTACTTATTCAAATGAGTACTTATGATTGTTAGTTGACAACCCAGTACAATTGTTTTCGGCGCTGCATCGCAGGGAGGTTTTGTCATCTCGGCTGGCTTCGCCTCCATGCCGACGTCGTGGACTTTCTGGCAAATAGCATAAGAGTTCGCGAAATTGGCATGGTGCTTGGATTTAAGTCCCTTCAGCCACGTCCACTGTGACAGCACGGGATGAATATGATGGAGAAATAGTGCCGAGGGAAAGATAGCTGAGATTCGGTGTGGGGGGCGCAGGATAATCTGATGTGGCACGCGGCCCGATAAATGTGACTCACCACAATTCCTCCAGTAACTCCCCACGGTGCGTTTTGCAGGAAAGTTAATTATAGACTGCAACGCATGCCGTGATTTGGTGCACAAGTTTTGCAGGCACCGCCACAAGGAGTAGTGCATCGAAAGTCGCATTCGTTCCTCTGCGAAGTGCCGGCTGGTAGTTATTCAGGTGCATGTGACTACTAAATGGTTGGTTCATGCAATCCATGATCGCGTTAACTGATCGGCTATATTTGGCCACGTCGGACTACAATGCCATCCGTGTTCGGCTGTGGTCGCTCGGTCGTGGTCTTCAGCTGCACTTAAGCACACTTAAGCTGCTGGAGATTTAATCATGGTCGTGACTCGTGCGTGAACATGCGGTACAGATGCAGCACCGGGGCGGCCGTGTCGGTGCATCGGCGACATGTTAAACTCTCGGCTAAAAATGTGTCCTTCGACTGGAATTCACGGATCGGATCGTGGGGCCTTGGTTCACCCAACAACTCTGCTTCGCCATGGAGCCCCGGTTATTAAAACCACCCCAGCAAAAATTCGGACTAAGCATGTATTTTATAAAACGGATCGGGCGCCTGCAAAACCAGAGCTTGACCGGCGCCGACCGTTGAGGCGAATGTTCGCACCAGAAGACGGCGTCCGTGATAAAGTCTCGGCAAGTAAGCACACACACACACACACACACACACACACATATACACACACACACACACACACACACACACACACACACACACACACACACACACACACACACGCACACACACACACACACACACACACCCACATACACATACGCACACATCACACACACACACACACACACACACACACGCACACACACACATATACACACGCACACAACACACTTACACACATACACACACACACACACACACACACACACACACACACACACACACACACACACACACACACACACACACATACTTACTACCATGCAGCCATGCTTTTGCCACCTGATATGTTACTAAAACGATAGCAAAACGTTTACCTCACTACACCACAAAGCAAGGTCGTAAACGTCGAGCTTGCATCTCCATGACATTCTGAAATCCAACGAATAATTCGCAACCCCTTTCGATTAGCTTAATTGTCGTTAACTTTGCTCACTATGTAAACGGTGATGCAATAATTGCCAATAGATTATACATCGGGCTATACACGCTACTTGGTGTGATTAGTCTATCGGTCCCGGTCCGCAATTGATGTCCTATTTACACGGCACGGCGGTCACGAGACGGCAGGTGCATCGCGCTGATGCACGGTGGATCGTGCACGTGCATCACGCTGCACACGGTGGCTGGCGCCGGAGGCGTGCCGCCGGAGCCACCACCGCTGTTGTCGATGACGACGGGGTTGGTGGGGGGGGGCATTCCCACTCGGTCGGCAGGTGCGCGTCCAGGACGCGCCTGTTGTGGTCACTAATCACAGCTCGACTGGGGGCGGGGATGGCCGAGTGGTTAAGGTGTCGGGCTATGGGTGCCAAAGGTCCCGGGTTCGACTCTAGCGCCACTCAGGACATTTCCCAATCCCGCGGCCCACCGGCGAAACAGTGTGGGCGGCGCCATTAGCCGTGAATGTGCATACAGTGTGTCGTGAACCAACCAATAAAAAAAAAAACAGCTCGACTGACCCGACTGACTGATCACGTGCTGGATTACAGCTCGAGCTTCAGAGCTGTCGCTGCCCGTGGCGGGCCGCGGTCGTGTGGTGCGAGCCCGACTGACCCGTCCAGCTTCGTGATCGGCTCAGATGCGAGCCGATGTTGGCTGATCGCATGGACAGCCGTCTTCACCAGGCGTAAGCATGGAGAAATGACCGACGCAGTCAGGCAGACCTATGCCGGCGCCACTGGCCATGTTGGTTAACGTCAGCCAGCTACGCGGCCTACGCCGACTGAGATTCGCCAGCGCCGCAGGCCACACTCGTCGGGGCTCGCAGGCACCTCGTCTCAGACCGAGGACATTCTGCGGAACGAGGCGCAGCCAGGCAGTTCTCGCCGGGTTACGTGCCAAGTGTCAAGGGTGGAGTCGGATGTAGTCGGACAGAGGTCTAGAGACCTCATGTCCTGACAGTCGGACTGGTGTGAGACGTTTGCATGGAGTAGGATGTTGTTCACGGTGTCAGATATTGGTGGTGATGAGTGCGGATACTTGATGGTGTGATGACGCTTGAAGTGCGAATTTGTGCGTGTTCGCAATGACCGCTGATGGCCGGTCTTCGGTGCATTTTGCAATGGTCGCCAAAGAGTGGCGGGTACGATGGAACTTACTGTGTTTTCTTTTTGTGAGTAGGATTTGAATTATAGACGCTTTTGCACTGCTGTTGCAAGCAGGGTCAGCGGAATGAGGGGGATGAGGCCAGCTCCTCCCCGCCCTTAGAATGAGTTTCATTTGGATTGCAAGAGGTCCGGGAGGCCAAAAGGCCTGCTGGGAAGTTTAGCCCATTACATCACAATGCAGGGTAGTAAATGGCGAGTTTGCATCTTTAAAAATCCTAAATCCACCAGATAGTTGTCTGGCACTTTCGATCGACTTGATTGTCCTTATCTGCGCTCACTATGTACACTGCAATGGAAGAATTGCCAATAGATTACACATCAGGCTACGCAGCTTACTACGTGTGATTAGTCTATTGGTCCCATTATTATATTAATCCATCCATACGAGCCTCTCTTAGAATACAGGAGGCCCCACTGAGTCTGCAAGAGGCCTCCCTTTCCCATCCGGAAGTGCACAGCCCCATGTAGTTCCTGCCCGACTCCTTCCGCACGACTGGCAATACAATGCCCCTCCCTCACACACACACACTTTCTGGGACGTGTCTACGCCTGAGGCATTCCATGGTAACTCAACCGGTGGGTGCCGTCCAACCATTTTTTTTTCTTGAAAAGTTGTGTA